>JAMXBD010002715.1:0-168810 GCA_024138025.1 Combretum micranthum | reverse complement strand
GACAGTTTTAGATACCCACTTATCAAGCAAAGGGTTCAATCAAGAGATATGAAGATGGCGCTCAGTGTTATACTAAGACTTTGCATCACCAAAGTGAAGGAAGGGTTGGAAAATCTCAAGCTCATATGGAGGAGTTAAGAGAAAAATTCCGGGGAGTTGCAAAGGGCTCTTGATTGTATAAAGGAAAGCTTGAAGGCACGAGACAATGCCCTTAAAGCCTAGATGGAAGACTTAGGAAAGTGGAAGCTTGGATGATTGGCTAAGAGACAATGGATGCAACCTTTTTGGCTTTAATAAAGGAATAGAAATCTTAAGGTCCGACCGTAACCTACAGGGTGACACTAGTTGATGGCATGTTATTCAACTAGTAATTGGGGTAGTGTCCCAAACTTAGAGTTGTTCAAGGGGGTGCAGTCGACAAGAGAGGTTGATAATTTTCTTTTGGGGTTTGAAAAAGTACTTTACAACAATTAAGCTTGTGGAAAATGGAAGTAAGTTACAAACTGTAGTATTATACTTAAGGGATTTAGCCATGGTTTGGTGGAGAAGAAAGCTAACCAAATAACCTCCTTGATGGATTTTGTAAGTAAGTTTAAAGAAATATTACCTACATATGCTATAAGGGAAGCCAAAGTTAGACCCTGTCACTTTATTTTAAAAGGGTAAATTATATCAAAAGGTATTAGCGTTTAAGAATAAGTTTTTTTAAGGTACTAACATCTCAAGTAATTAAAGAAAATGAATCAATGTTTAAAGATGAATTCATTTAAGGTATCAATATTTTAAGTAATTAAAAAGAGGTATCAACATTTTATAAAGTGAGTCAAGCAAGATATTAATAATTGACAATTAACGAAAATTAAGGAAACTTTGAAATCAACCCAAATATTAATATCTTAAATGAAATTTACAAAACGTCGATACCTCATTTGAGTCAATTTATAAAACATTGATTCATTTTTTTACCTACTCAAAACATTGATACTTTAAATGAATTTACCTATAAATGTTGATACATTATGGTATAATTTGTTCTTCGAAAGGTATTGCGAAATAATATGTATAATTTTTGTTTGAAATAACATTAGAGATTCTAATCCTTAAATACGATGACACTCTCATGATGTTTTTAGATGGATTGAAATTGTAGACAAGAGTAGAGTTGGAGTCGCAAGGTATGGAGAATACCTCTAAGGTAATAGCTATTGCAAAAGGGTAATAGAATTTCAGAGAAGGGAAATTGAACATTTCTATTATAGTATGGTAGAAGAAGAGAGGGAAAATGAGAATAGCAGCTCATTAAGTCCACCAAAGAGGAAAGAGGAAAAAAGGAGAGGGTAAGCCACATGAGGGAAAACCAAAAATTGAAATTTTACTTTTGTAATGGGCCGCATTATACTAAAGAGTGTCCTAAGAGGGGGCGTTTGACAACTCTAATCATAAAAGACAAGTCGAATGATGGAGTAAGAGTCGACTTGACACCACATGGCTACTTAATGCCTTGAAAACAAAATGCACTAAAAAGTTCAAAAGTCTTATGTATGTTGAGGTAATGACGGCTAGAAGGAAGATAAATGTAATGGTAGATTAGGAGTCTCACATTTGTTTATATCTAAGGATGTTACTAACAAATTGGGGTTGAGGGTTGAAAAAAATAGTATCAGATTAAAGACAATAAATTCAGAGAAAATCCTAATGTATAGACTTGCTAGAGATGTGGAATTTAATTGGTAGTCGACGTAGGAAGCAAAGCATATAAGTGATACCTATGGATAATTTTGACTTTGTTGTTGGAACGAACTTCTTAGACAAGATTGACATAATCATTGTTCCAAGGACAAACTCCATTTGTTTGCTTAATGGGGAGTCTTAGTGTGTTATCCCATTGATGCAAAAGGCAAGGCAAGAAAAGAAGCCGATCATAGCCATTCAAATTTCAATTTAAGATGAAGGGGTCAAGACAACATTACTCAAGGAAGAAAGTAGCTTAACTTTGGTAGGGGACGTTTCGAGTAAATATGACATCAATGTCAAAAAGAGACCATGGTCAAAGAGTTATTGAAGTTGATGGAAGTTGTGACAAAGGACAATGGAATGGGTAGGATGAAGGTGGTGGAAAGTAAGAAGAGAGTTAAGGAAGGGCATCACAAAAGAGAGGGAGAAAGGATTGATAGACAAATAAGATTTAAGAGGATAAGCATAATTAAGAAAAGCTTAGGATGGAGTATGCAATGAAGACATAATGAAGGAGAATGTCACAAACCTATCAAGAGGAGTCTCAAATTAAGGGTTAACGAGGACCCAACGAAACATGTCCAACATATATTGGACAATTATGGAGGTCCACACAAAAGTCATTAGACTAAATTGTTTATATTTAATGTATATTAGCAGGTGTGGCAGTTCAATATAGTAGTTAGAGTGTTGAATAGGATTTAATCATAGTTGTTAGATCATAATAATCTCGACCATTCGTTGTTAAAAACCTTTTATATATATAGGAATCTCTATTAGTGATTTCTTATTCTCCTTGGAGTGTTTCTCTCTTTACATTCTCTCTTAAATTTAGTTGTTGTGTTGTGATTTAGTTAACTCTTGACAAGTTTTACAGTGTCAAAGTGCCATACAAAAGCATTCGGAATATAGCCATGACAAATGCATACATAATCTAATATTATCTAATAATTTTGAAAATTTTACATTTTTATATACTATAATATTATACATTACATTTTCTTATACACCATTATCATATTTCCTTAAATTATTTATTACAACTATAATCACATATACTCTTCAATACTTTTACATTTAATTTCATCAATTACAGTTTCCATTCAAAATTTTTATTATGACATAATTTTAAAGTATTATTATGAATACATGTAAATCCCTATCATTAATGAATCTTACATTATAAATTCCAACAAGTTAATTTTATATAATAATATAACCTAAAACTTTTCCTATGAAATAGAATTCTAGTTCTAGATTATTAGGATAGGGTTTTAGGTTTTCGACACATGTATAATAGAATTCTAGTTCTAAATTTTTAGAAAAAGATTTATAACTCAAATATAATAGTATTACTATTTTTTTTGTTTATTTATATTATTTAATAATGCATTAAATTATAAGTTTCAAGCTTTAAGATAAGTGCAAGTTATAAAGACCACATATTTATACTCAAATTCTACCCTATAAGATTATAACCCGTACTCTATCCAATAACCCTTAATATTCACCCTATCCCCAACCCTAACCCCACCTCATCAAATAGGAATGAAGCCTTGTACAGCAGGTCATCATTAATCCCTATCCAAATCCATTAGCAGTCTTCCCTAATCACTTCTGACCATGCATTCTTCGCGAAACAAAGCTACTAATTATTTTTATATCCTACTATGGATTGAACAACCAAATACCTAAAAGAACCACCAAAACTCAGGTGTGTAGCACATATTATCCTGGTTTTTAATAGATCAAGCTGGCTTTAAAGTTACTTGAATTATAACTCAACATTTATTTGAGTTTTAATTAATTATAATCGAATTATTCAAGTAATTTAATCGAATTCAAATAGGGATCAGATGTAAGCTTGATAGAAATCAAGTTGAATCAAAACTACAATATAAACTTAATTATAAATTAATATAAGTTTTTCTAAATAATTAAAGCTACATGAGCTCATAGGAGCCAAACTTTAATAGCAATGCAAACCAAGCATCAAGCTTAAGCTGAATGTTGCTCTACTCAAAAAGATGTATGTACATCATGTCTGAAAAACCAAAATATACGTCGACATCTTCCTTCATGAGATTGAATGAAGGTACATTATGCATTACGTGCTTCAACATTTCAATAGAGCAAGATTGCAGACGATATGAATGATAAATGCAGACCAACAGGGACAGCTGATTCCTTCATTCATCAACCAAGTTTTCGTAACCGCGTAAATTATGGATGAATGCTCCCCACAAAAGCATGATTTCGGCAGCTTCAATTACCTTATCAACCTTAAGAGAAAATACAAGAGCAATTGCATATACAAGTAGTTTCATAAAAAAATGCCCAAAACAGGTAGCAGGCTTCACATTTTGGAACTATGAGTACAATGAACATAGTATCGAAAGTGTCCTTGTTAAGGGGATTCTGGACTTCTTGTATAGGCCAGGATTTGTTTTCCTCCTTTCGTTCTCTAGGTGGGAAAGGATGAGGATTAAACTCCTTGCACCTGGCCACCCTAATAATTTCATTATCTCCACACCAACAATCTATTGTTGGTCTAGAATCTGCCCATTTTACTGCTTAATGTTAGCAATTTGGCTAAACAGACCTTGCTACTTGTTGCTCTCCTACCCAGCCATAATGACTCTACGTAGTTTCAGCATCAAGGTCATACTGCATTACTAGTCTTTCCACTGTACTGTGACCAAGAACTTTCCTTGCATGTAACTCCCTTAGAACATCTGAGGCAAGCTCCATCTCATCTTCATGAGCTAGTCCTTCAATGATGATAGTATAAGTTGTTTCATTAGGTACATGCCCTTTATCAATCATCATCTCAAAACCCTCAAACAACAGATCCAATTTCCTGGATTTGCAAAAACCCAGTAAAAGCGCATTGAAATTATCCACATCAGGCCGCTGGCCACTTTCCTCCATCACCGTGAAAATCCCTACTGCTCCCTCAAGCATACCCTCTGCACACAACCCTCTTATCAGTGAGGAATATGTATATGTATCAGGAACAAAACCCTGCTTTGTCATTTCATAAAGAAGCTGAAACGCAGGAAATGTATTCCCCTTCCTGCACAAACTCGAGATGATATTTTTGTAAAATTCTCGAGTGTTGTAACCCTGTCTATTCCCCAAACTCTGGATGATGGAAAAGGCCTCTTGTACGTTTCCATCCTCGCATAAGACAGCTAGAGCATTATATGTTCCATCATTAGGAGTACACTGCCTGTGTATCATCTCGTCTAGACACTTCACCACAAGATCCACATTCCCTTCCTTACACAGGCGAGCTATAATGGGGTTATAGCTAGTAGCAGTAGGCTTAAATTGTCCTCGTATCATTTCTTCCAAAACCTCCATGGCATGTTGGATCCGGCCATGAACGGCAAGTGAACTAATCAATATATTGTAAGTAACAATAGATGGGGCTCGGTCCCCACGATCCATCTTAGCCAAAAGCTCATTTGCCTCCTCCCACCTCCCTTCGCAACACAAATTCCTCAACAAGATATTACAACTCACAACATTCGGATTAAACCCTTTCGAAGGCAATTCCTTAAACAACCTAATAGCCTCATCCGTTTTCCCTTCCTTACACAACCCAGTTAGCAAAACATTGTAACTAACCAAATTAGGCTTCCCACCCTTAGCAACTATTTCATCCAAAAGCCTCATTGCTTCCTTCACCCCTCTTTCTTTATAAGCCGCTTCGAGCAAAAACGAATACGTAAACGCGTTCGGAACCAGCCCTTTCCTCATCAGCTTATCTAAAAGCTGTAAACTTTGGTTCAAATTCCCATGCAAACAAAGCCCTCTCACAAGTGAATTATAGGTTGCAGTATTAGTTTTGTACCCATGTTCCTCCATTTTCTCAACCAATTGCATAGCATGACCAACATTCCCTTTCTTGCACAAATGATTCACCAAATAAGTATAACAAGCAGCATCCGGTATAACACCTGAACTAGCCATGATATCCAAAACCTTGATTGCTTTCTTAACCTTATTAGCCTTACACAAGTCATACAAAAGCTGTGTTGCTTGATTTACATCAAATTTTTTACCTTTTCTTGCCATATGCTCCAAATTAAGAAATGCATCATTGAGTCTGAAGTCGTTACCTTTGGATTGATCAAACTTGTTGAATCTCCAACTGGGCAAAGCGGAAACACTGTCTTTGGAGGATATAGTGATCTGGGTTGAGGCTAGGGCTTTTGAAAAACCCTCGTTTAGTGAAAAAGATTGGAACTTTGGGACATGGGAAAGAACTTAGATGACCTTTTTCTGTATCTAAGTGATGGGTTTGTCACTGAAGAAATTGAATTCAATAAAACCGCCATGAATGCTAAAAAAAAATAGTGTTTAGATTATGATACAGCTGAAGTTGTTCCGAAGTGTGCGATGTTTAGGTTCATAGTACGATATTGTTTTGTTATCCAAGACACCGAGGCCAAGCGCTGCTTCGAGGTGGCAATAAATATCATGCGGCCACGAATGCTATGTTCGCCCAATTTGAAAACCCTAATTTGTCCCTCTTTCAATTCTAACATGGATTTCGTCACTTGTATGTTTAATTATAATTATCGAATTTCTATTGATATATTAAAATCAAGAAGCAAATACACGTTCCATTATTTAACTCTCCCCCATCTTACGACTTATGGTGTGGATAAATTAACCACTTGCTAATTATTAATCCAGATTCAAGCTTTATAAAATTTAATTTTACTAATATATGATGTAAATCTAGTCCAGCTCATATTTGGTAAATTAGAATCAAGTTTAAATATTAATATTAATTTAATTACAAAAATAGAGTCTGTAATTTTAGTTTTTAAGTGAACAACATATTTACTTTGCAGCATATTAAAAAAATTACTAAATATTAAAAAGTATATTTTCAAGTCCAAAATTGTTATACTAGTTTGGCTCGTTTAATTCTTTTTCTTTTTCTTCTTTTGAATAAGTTCATCATGATAATTCAAACAAATCACATTTTGATTTGGGTTTAAACCGAAATAAAATAATTTATTATTAAAAAGGTAAATATCACATTTAGCATATGATCTTTGTCAATTTAAATAATTAATTACCTAAAATTTAAAAGTCTTAATTTACTATCGATGAACTTTTCAAGTTTATCCATGATGCTTAGATGACATGGTTAATTGTAAAAATAAGTAAAGTTCAAATAGCTAATTACAAAACTTGACAAATTTCAGATAGTTAATTGCATTAATAAGCAAAGTTTAGATAGTAAGATGACATTTTTAAACTTTAGATGATTAATTGCATAAATTGACAAAGTTTATGTACCAAATTCAACATTCACTTTTATTAAAAAATTTTAAAATTTAAATCTTACAAGCATTTCAAATTAGCCTTACACATCATTTTTTTTTTTTTTGTCTCTTATCTTATTCTCAACTTCTATAATTAACTTCTTTTCTTCCCTCATTTACCAAGCAAACTTGTGTACCTTCATTATCAACTCAGGTATATTGTCATCATGAATCATGATGCATTATTAAGTGGTTTCAATTTTGGAATAATATTTCTTAATTTGAATATCATTGTTTCGTTTAAAACTTTGATGTTTACAAGTACTATGGACTAAAACAATGTGATTTTAAAAGCGAACCTAATTGAACCAAAGCAAACCAAACTGAATGGTGGATTCACAACTCGAAACCATTAAAACATGTTTAAGTCGAACCATTTCAAGTGTAGTTTGATTTGTTTAAGAGCTGACCATGAATATGTTAAAATTAAATCCCCTTTATATTGCTTTATAGATCTTAGGATTGCTTCTGCCGCTATTTGGTGGTATGAAAATCAATATAATTAAGAATGCATTAATTGAACTTTAAATCAACACTTCAATCACCATCTCACTATTGTCATCACCACCGCCATGGTACCATTATTGTTATCGCCACCAAGTTGTAACCATAAATCAAACATTAGCATCAAATACCATCATATTATCATTACCATCATGCCACCACCATTGCTTTCGTCACACCATCTTTGCCATTATTGATACATCTCAAAAGTTTCATATACCACAATACCATCACTACAGATTTTTTACATCATTGTTGTTATTTCTACAACTTCACCATTGCCACTTACTCAACTACTAAAATCACTATATTATTTATTGAACCATGTGAAGGTTACAATCTTATTTTGATGAGAAAATGAATGCACGAATACTCCACAACTTAGTTAAGTTAAATCTAACAAGCAAAAACTTGTTCATGATATGTTTGAACTTTATTATGTTTGTGTTTTTGTTTTATGCTTATTGTTACAGGTAGTTTCAAGCACGTTTTAAGCCCTAATTCTTTTAAATTCCATTAAAGCTCAAAACATGAAAGTTGTAAAGTTCTTTTTAAGCTTTTCACATCATATTGAATCACTTCAATCGGAGTTTAGATGAGAAAGTTATGACCAAAATACGAAATAGTGTTGAAATAGTCAAATGCAATTGCGGGCAAAAACGCACCCTTAATTTTGGGCTTGATTTGGGTAGGCTCGCCAATATGCTCTGTCCAGGCCAAAAAATAATTGTTACAGACTTTGTAATCTAACCATTGATGGTTGTTTTGAGGGCAACGGCTATCTTGCTTTGAGAGATTATTAATAGATTGTTTGGGTTGTTTTTATGTAAGAGAGTGTAGCTTAATAGGATGATATTATGTGAAAATACTCTCTCAAATTGTATTCGTTGAGTAAATAATATCATAGTGAGATTAGTCAGTTAATATTATAAAATACTATTCACATGTTTGTTTGAGTATTTTAGTGAAGTCATCTCTTGTTTGAGGCAATAAGTGAAGCTCCCATGTATTGAGGCAATGAGTGAAATCCTCTTTGTGAGGCAATGTGAAGTCATCGGTTGTGAGGCATTGATGTGAAATCTTTTTATTGGGACAATTGTTTGTTGAATGAAGTGTGAAGCCTCCTTGAGTAAGGCAATTATGGACCATGGAAACTAGAAGGCGGACCGAACTTCATGTTTTATCACGGTGTGATCTTCTCTTTCCTTATCTCTTAATTATTATCTTTATAATTGCATGAATTGGGCATAATTGATAAAAGAGATAATGGTTGGTTAAATGAGCTTAAAATCGGTTTAGAAACCCGCCTTCTAGTTTTGCTTCCGCATATGCATGTAAACAAGCTTATACTTTCTTTCAACATTTTTAGTAACTCGACAACTCTATATCATCACTATTATTATGGCAATCAGATTACCATGTCATTACCACTATTACTACGACTAATGGATTGATTTATGCTAAAGCCAATACCACGATGGTGTTTTGCTATTGGCGAAGATTCAATAACAATGATAGTATTAGCATTGGTAGTGGCCACAACAACAATGATGCAATGGCAAAACAATCATCAAATGACAAAATAAATATTTGATAAAACAAATGATAAGTTTTCAATGTTGTTGTTCTAATGTAATACTAGTATATAACAACATATAACACAAAACAATAAAGGTAAACTTTACATTTGGTATCTAAACTTTATTAACTTATGTAATTAATTATCAAAAGTTTAAAAATATTAATTTAGTACCAATGAACTTTCAAATACATTTATGTATGTTTATATATGTAAGGTCATTGATTACAAAAATTAATAAAGTTCGATTAGTTAATTATAAATTTTATTAAAGTGCAGGTAGTATATTGCACAATGAACAAAGTTTAGGTACTAAAGATCAAGTCTATTTATGGACAATTATTAGAAAAAGGAAATTAATGCAACGCTATGTGATGCTAATTGAAACCAAAAGTAATGTGAAAGGACATGATTCGTGGTATGTATGAGGTGAAATACGCGTCTATTGTTGTTTAAAAAAATACATAAATACAAATTGTATAAAAATAAATACCAAATTAGCATCTCTATATCACATTTTGAAGAAAAGATTTAAATTTTATATATGTATTGCATCCTGGAGGCGAGATACAGCTAGAGATGAGCATACAGGCCTAGCAGGCCGGGTTAAGTCTGCTCACATCAACTACGGGTTAAAGAGCCTGGTCATTTTGACCCGCTTTTAAACACGCAAAAATTTCTAAGCTCTGGCCAAGCCCACTTTGACCCGCGGACCACATGAATTTTTTTTTTTTTTTTATTAGTTTATGTGAAAAATTGAATATTTATATATTTTAGGGTTTTACATATATGAAAGATTAATTTAGTAGCTTTTTGATTACTTTATATAAAAACAGGTTTTTAAAATGATTTATTATATATCATATTACGTTTAAATCAATAAAGATATACTTTAAAAAATGCTATAATGCTTGTGATCAATTTATTTTATTCCATAATATATCATAAATAATTACTAATATGTTATTATATTATTCTTATTCTTAAACTTTTCTCTCTTTTTTTTTCTTTCTTTTTTTGATAAGTCTTGGCTCGCGGGCTGCCTTGGCCCATCATAGCTAGCTCGCTTTAGCCACTGGGCTTAATGAGCTAGGCCAATTTGGCTTGCATTTAAAAAGGTCAAAAAAATTGGCCGTGGTCCGCTTTTTTAAGCTAGTAAACAGGCTAGCCCATAGGCCATGACCCATATACCTAGCTCTAGGTACAGCAACCTACTGTGCAAAAGTAGTAAAAATTTGTGTATCACATATAGGGAATATGATACACGTAAAGTACCGGTACTTTGGGTGTATTGCACACCATATGCGCAATATATAAAAGCAAGATACCATATTAGAAGAGTTAAATCGGTTACTCCTTATCTTTATACCAAATCTCCAAGGTACGAGCAAAATAAAGGACTTCAAACCTACAAGTCTATGCCAAATGGCCCATAAGATTATAACCAAGATCTTAGTAAATGGACTTAGACTCCTACTAGATGATTAGATTAACCTAGAATAGGCTAACTTTATTCCTAGAAAATCAGCTTTAGATAATCTTCTTGTTTTCTAGGAAACCCTCCACACTATGAAAAAGAAAAATGGTAGGAGAAAATGGATGATAGTTAAATTGGATTTAGAGAAGGCATATGATAGGCTAGAATGTGACTTTATCAAAAGGTCTCTAAAAATTCTCAACTTCCCATCTTCATTGGTAGATTGGATAAGTAGTTGTCTTGCAACAACAACCTACAAAATCTTCTTCAATGGTTCTACACTAGAGCTGTTTGTTTCCGGTCATGGGATAAGATAAGGCAATCCTATCTAGCCATACTATAATATAAAGATAAATAAATTACGAAGAAGGGCAAATATGTCACTTGATATAAACTAAGAGGGTTTTATGATCAACCCTAAAGTTTAATTAATTTTTGTCAGCTATCAAATACGAGAATGAAGATAAAGAGACGTCATTAAAGATGAAAAGATGTTATTAAAGATGAAGAGACATCATTATTAAAGACAGAGACGTTATTAAAGATGAAGGGACGTCGTTGTTAAAGATGAAGAGGCGTTATTAAAGATAAACAATTATTCCTTGTTTTGTATAAAAACTAGGCTTCCCCTTTCTCCAAAACAAACCCTAAACCTCAAAGTTCTCTCTATGAGTACTCTTAGCCGCAGAGAGGATTCTAAAGTCCAGATCAGGTAATTGAATCACTATCTTTGATTTAGGATTTCATAAATTATTGGTTTTCCTTAGGGTTTTTTCTATTAAATTGAAGGTAGAATTAGAGAACGTCTCTATCGGGTTTGGAGATCTAGTTTCGTTGGTCAAAGGAGATTTTGAGATCAATTTTAGGTAAGTTTTGAATATCATTGATCTTTATCATTATAAAGTAATGATATTAATGGCGTTGCCATGAATAATATGAAATGGAGTTTTAAGGTCTGTAGGAGTTATTGGAGAGATTTATTCTATTGGAGATTTGGTGTTTAAGGAAGATTGAGGATCAAATTTAGGTAAGTTTGATATATTCATAATCTTTTAAGATATTATGGTTATGAGTTGTGTTGATTTCCGAATTTTTGTCATTGAATGAAATTCTAAGGTTTAGGAAGATCTTGAGGAGATTTGTTATTTTTGAGGAGTTTGATATTTTGATTAAAGGAAAAAGGTGTGAATTTTTTATTTTGTTGAGATTGGGGTTTAGATGGAATTTGAATTAGGATTATATAGTGAAAATATCATTTTGAAATCTATATGTTCATATTATCAGGTTCTAGTGAAATGGGGTTTAATTCTAAAGGAGATTTTGGTGATTTAGAGTCCTATTTTTTGGAAATTGATTCAGGTATGACCTTACCTTATTTGATGTATATGCTTGCAAGGTTAGATTTGTTTGTTGTATGTGTTGTAGGTGTGGGGTTGTCTTGAGTGGACTCGTACATAGAAATGATTGCGATAGATTAGGTTTTGGCAGAGGCCGCGGTGTGTAGATGATTCTCCAACACCAATATATGTATAATTATCTATTTTTATATGTGTTTGTTTTTATGGACTCATGAGTTACTCCAGATTTGGAACTAGATGCATATGGTTCTAAATTATGTTGCTTGTCAACTAATATAAGATAACGAATGATGTTTGTTGCATTAGAAATAGTTACATTTGATTATATATGTTGTGTGTGCATAATCATTTGTGTGTGATTTGGCATACTGGGCTTTTTGGCTCTTTTCTTTCATTTTTCAGGAACAGGTGCAAATACAGTTTATTATGATTTATCTGGTTTTGACATATTTGTGGATTATGGGGATGACGAAAGTGGACTGAGTATTCCTGTCGATATTTAAACTACCTGGATAGCTTTGAGACTGAGTTAAAGGCTTATGGAACCTTCTATCTTTTGAGAGATTTCTTGTTTATGAATTAAAACCAAGTTATGAGAACTCCTTTATGATTTAAAGTTAGCTTTGGTTTAAACTGATTAGATCGATTAGGAGATTTACTCCTTTGAGATATTTATAAGTAGGTATCCCTTTTATGTGAGTATTGGAGTTTATGTTTACTCGTGGTATAGTATTGTTTAGCCTTGACATGTTGTTATAAAGAGAAAGACAAGTGACGGATTGTAATGACTTCATGTTAAAGTGTTACACATATATCTTCATTATGGCAATGGAAGTGCTCAACAAGGCAATCCACTACTGCAAAGATGGGTGTTAGTGGAAACTAATTGTAATTTGGAGATCTAACCTTCTACTGACCCACCTATTATTTGCAGTTTCAACGACATTATACTAATGGGTGAAGCGACATAACATAATGCGGGGATCATGAAAAATGTAACGGAGCTCTTTGCTAAATTAACAGGACAAAAAATCAATGCCCCAAAATCTACTATTTTATTCTCTAACAACACTATAGAGGAAGTGAAAAAGCACAATTGCTCGTATCTCAGGCATCAGCTAAAGAAACATAATAGGGAAGTATTTGAGACTCCCAGTAAAACAAGGCGGTATACTTAAAGCCAATGACCTTGGCTTCATCACTGAAAAATCAAGAGGAAAGTGGTGATAAGGTCATAATTCATACACTTTTCCCTTGATTATTCATGTATATATGTTATAGATTTTGTAGAAATCACATAGGAATAGGTAATTATTTGTGTTAAATATCAATTTAGATGATAGAAGCTTAATTCAATCAAACATATGCAAAATGGAGAAAATTCACTTGCTTTGAATGCAAAAATCAATGTACACCAACTGGAAAAGAAGCAACACCATCAGCGTAGGGGCAATGCACCTATGGTACAAAATGCAAAACATAAAGGCCACCTCAAACACAACCAGCATACATGAAAATAAAAGTTGGCCTCTACAATTGAGAAGTGTGTCGATTAGATCCAGATCTACACTATCGGTGTACCAACGGCCTTGATCATAAACAGAATACATAATCTAAACGCTAGGTGAATGTTGTCCTTCATAGTACTAATGTAACATCTTAAGCCACCTCAATGCCGCCAGCGTAAAAGTCCAAAAGTGACGGCATCTTTAAAGGAGTTATTTTACAAAAAGAAAGCAAAACGGATCAATAATGCAAGGTTTGGAGACAAAATGTCGTCATCACAACAAGGACAAGTCATGGCCCCTAGCCGTGTCAATTTTCACATAAAGGAAAACAGCCCAACACACCAAGCGACATACCCTGTCATCAACCCTATCAATTTGGTAGTCCGTTACTTTTTGAGAAACATTTTTTTATTGAATAGTAACTCTCTATTTATTAAAGAAACGTCTATTGGGCATTAAAGAGGGCTTACTTTGGAAAGCCAAGAGACCCGTAACTTCTGTAACTTCCCACTTTCCCATAATAAGCATTCGATTCCACACTCATGAAAATCATTATAAAATGAAGATAGAGGGAAGAATCAAAAGGGAGATACGAAAGAATAGAGAAAAAATCCAAAAAAAAAAAAAGAGAGAGGAATCCAAGGAAGAAGAAAATCCGTTAGGGTAATTTAGGTGGGTAGAGAGTAGTGTAGATCTTATATTGATATCATTGGAAGACTTTGACTTTAAAGACCTATTGTTGGAGCTGATCTCAAGAAACCCATATCATATTTGTAGGCAACAGATCCAGTGATATCTGATTACTTGATTTTTTTGTCTGTTGTTTTACTGATTTTATATATGAATCTTGCAATTGTTTCTTTGCTTTGCGATTGATTATTATATTTGATATCTGATTTCTATGTCTTTTGTGGGAAATTTAATGAAACCCTAGTTTATTTGATATGATAATTGTAATTGTTATAGGATTATGAGATTTGTGGAAAATTTATACTGTTATTCCTATTTATAAATCTGAATTGGTTTATATGAGCTTTGAGAAATTAGGGTTTTATTGGAATTTTTATTTTAAGTTAATTTATCAATTGTGGAAGTGGTGAATTTTAACCTAATTTAGAGATTACCTGATCGTGATTCATGCAATGTTTTATAACATTAGTCAATCATAGAATCGGAGGATTCATGATTGTGATTTCGATTCCATTGTCAATTTGCGGCGTGGGAGCTGGTGGATTGATTTATGTTTTTTTTCAAAGGTTTTTAAATCTTTTTGATAATCTCATATAAATTTCCACAAACCTAATAATCATTATAATATGATAGCAATTTGATTGATAGATTTTGGGTGGATTTTGTATTTCCTTTTGACCATTGATATATCCTTTGAAAACACTCTCTACCATAATTAGTTTAAGATTAATTTAGCCTAACTTAAATTATAAGCTAAATCATTGGCCTGAATATCAGTAGAATCTAATACCGGTAGTGGTAGTTAAGTAATCCTCGTAGGAACGATACTCAACTCTTATATATATTACTTGATTTGATCCAGTATACTTGCTGGTGGTGTTTGCTCTTTATTTATATATATATATATATATATTTTTTTAACGGATCAACTGGCGGGATGGAAATCAAAATTTCTAAGCCTTGAAGGTAGAAGGTATGTGCCTAGTAATTACAATGGAATTAGAGAGTATGCTAAATTATTATGCTCAGCTTATTCTTCTTGCAAGGAAGATAACCAATGAAGCAGAGAGAATAGCTAGGGACTTACTATAAGAAGAAGATTCATTGGGTTGACTAAGCGAAATCAAAAGTAGCAAAGATCAAAGAGGCTTAGGTCTCATTGATCTATATAAAAGAAATAAAGCCTGGATGATCAAGCTAGCCTCAAAGATAAAAACCTTAAAGCTAAGATGGACCCCCTTGGTACATAGACATCTAGATGTTAGAAGCAACAGTAGAAGGAGGAAGAGTGGATCCACTCTGATGAAAGCTGTAAGAAGTGTGTCTGATTTTTTAGACCAAAATGCCTTATTGTCCTCAAAACAGGGTAGAGACATCAAAATTTGGGATGACAAATGGAACAACCATGGCATAGTCATGTCATGGCTATTTAGTCCCTTAAACAAACACGTCTTAGATGCCACCCTCAAAAAGGCTTGGCTGGGAATTGTGTTGTGGGATGAAAATGCCATCCAATACCTCTTAGATAATGACAACATCAACCATATGAGGAATGTTCTCCTTGATGATAGCAGTGATGAGCCTTCATCACATAAGTGGTTTTTTAGAAGTTAAGACAATATGGAAGTAAGGGATATTTATAAGGAGCTCACATCACTCCACAGTAAAGCCAGCTAGGATTGGAGCTAGATTTGGAAATTCTTGAGATTTCCCAAATTCCATACATTCATCTGGAGACTTCTTGATGCACCAGACACGGTTTATAATGTAGTAAGCCCTGAATCTTGATTTGCAATGGAAATAAATGATATGAATGGCGTTACTATCAGATATTGCACACCATTAGCAACTCGAGCTACACTCACTCGCTCTTGATATAACACATAAGATAAATTAAGTGGCTGTTCGCCATAATCACAATAGATTAACAATAACTTAATGTTTTTTGTCTCTCAAATGAAAGAAAAATACAAAAGATGCTGAAGAATGAAGTCTTCACACCTAGGGTTTACAACATAAAGGTATTTATATGACCCTTGTTAATGGAAAAATAGTAAATATTACAACTTAATTCAAAGAAGATTCATGCAAGGATAGAGCAAAGGAATCGCAAGTGTGATTCTCCCTAGTAGCTTATGATCTTCAAATTTTATGAATCACGAGCGTGACTATCGATGCGATTCCAAGAATCATGGGCATTATTATGCCCTTAAAGGCCTCAGACCTTCTCTTCTTCACAAGTCACGAGCACGATCATGCCTTTAGTGGCCTCTAATCTTCATTTTATTACAAACTACGAGCATGATTCTCACCATCATCTGCCCTGTTTCCTCTATGTAGAGTCATGGGATAAATCACGACCGTGATTGGTCCTCTACCTTCATATTTTTCTTCTAATTTCTTACAAATTGAGTTATGACCATTTGTATGATACATTACATAACCACGTAGAAAATCATAATTGTCTTCTTAAGGTTGATTCAACAAAATTCTTATAGTTAAATTTTATAACCTTAGCTCGGCCTTTTGTAATAGACCTATTGGAAATTGATTCCCATAACTTCTAAATAATGTCTCGTCTACAAGAGATAACCTGGGAAAATGGGGTCTTACAATAGATCCCAAATGCCCTTTATGCAATGACGCTAAGGAATTAATGAATCACTTCTTCAGGTAATGTCACAATACTGGCCAGTGGTGGAAAGAATTAAATGACTCAAATGAATTCAAGTCTCCTCTTCTCTTAAATCTATCAAAATGAATTAGAAGCAATACCAAACATAGTAAGAAAACACTCAGCTCAAATACTCCACCATGGGCATGTCTATTTATGTTCTACTTATGAGGGGTTTAATTAGAGAGAAACAACACTATTTTCTTCTCCCTAATCCACATTGGAAGCTCTCTACAAAAGAAAGCAGTAGAATGGTGGGCTTTCTATATAAAAAAAAAAAAGTAGGAGCCTAAATTGTACTTGCTTCTTTGATACTTGCGGATAAATCCCAAACCCTCCATGGGTTCGTTTTAGCTGCGACGTGGCCGTTTCAAGATAAAGTAGGAAAGCTGTCGTTGGGGGTATAGATAAGGATTATAATGGAAAGATCTTATATTGGGTTAGGGATGTAAACGGGTCGAGTTCGGATTAGGTCATTCTGTCCCAAACCCGACCCGATTATAAATTGGGTCTGCCAGAACCCGACCCGCCCGATTTTTTAGAAACCCGACCCGTTTAATCTATTACATAATTAAATGCATCATTTTATTATTTCATTAAATTATTACCGTAGTGAGGCATGTTGAGGAGGGCAAAAATTTCAATGGAGTTGATAAAGATCCTAACTTTTATTTAAAAAAAATTAGAAAACGTTAAAGACAAGTAAAAAATTATCAAACATGAAAACTGAATATATTAGGTAAAGTCAGTAACTCATGACATGTCATTACCTAAAATTATTAGAAGACTTACATATATCTATATATATATATATATAATACATCCAACTCAAAATAATATATAATAATAATAATAATAATAATAATATAATAATAATAAAATAATAATAAAATGATGACACTACACGACGATCTATATATTCTTGATTTATTTGTCATTATATATATAATATCTATTTTTCTGAGAAAATTAATTTTTATACTTTATTGTGTTGCATGGGAAAGAAATGAATTTTGAAAAAGTGGGGAAGGTTGCACATGGAAATCGATTTTCTCTGGATAATTGGTCAGTGATTATTAATTGTAAATATAATTTATATCCTATCATGTGACTCAATACATGAATAATAAAATGATTATATGAAAAGCATCATTCAACTAATGAATAAGTAAATTCCTTAAACTAAAATTTTTAATTTTTTTAATTAAATCGGGTCGGGTTTTCCCAACTGGTTATGAGTACAACCCAAAACCCGACCCTAAACCCTATAAGGTCTGACCCTATAGGGTTTTTAGCGGGGCGGGCGGGCGAGCGGGTACCCTATAACGACCCGCCCCGGTTGCATCCCTATATTGGGTTTTTGTAAAAGAATTGCCTAGTCTTCCCTATTGGAAGCAGAGATCCTTGGCTTATTTGAAGCCTTTAACATGAGTCTAGACAAGGGTCTTAATCATGTCTATTTCACATGTGATTCTCTTATAGCCATTAAACTTATAAACCTCGAGGTTTTAGAGATCACACCTTTTGCTCATATTGTTTCTCTATGCAAGGATAAATTTAAGCATATCAAAGATGCAAAGGTTTGCTATATTCCAAGGGAAGATAACCTCATGGCTGATAATATTGTGAAGACGAGCCTCAAAGATCAAACAAGACATATGGGTAAACAGCTAACTCCAATTTTGCTATTTTTTACTTTAATATCTACCTTTCGGACTCTGGTTTTTTATGTATCGATGAACCTTGTCTTTTGTACAAGCCTTTTAGGCCTCCCGATAATGGTTTTTTCCCACCCTAGTTATCATATCTCCATAGGGTACCCTAAAAGTATCGATGCACGATGTATCAAAGTAAAGTCATAGATACTAGTTTTAAATTGTCTGAGGCTTTTAGAGAGACATATGAACATCGCACTTGTAGAATACTCCATGACATGGATAGTTATACAAGACCAAAGGTTATTTTAGAATAAGAAAAATGCATACATATAAGATACAAATAAGAATTATATTTCCTATAACCTATATTAAGTTCCTAACTATTATGTCGTAATTTTCTCATTTACTAGTCTCTAAAAACTTCTTTACATAAGCTTTAAAACTCTCTCTAGCTCATATCTACTCTTCATATTCCTCTCTTTCTAGCTTCTATCTCTGAATATTAATCTGCCCTTTGATTCCTAAAATCAAACAATCTACTGGAGTGCGAGCATAACTTAGCTTAGTGAATAACTTGATCTTAACATTGCTCAAACAAAATTCAAGCAAGTTTAATTATCAATCATACATAATGCAATACTCAACCTTATGGAATTGCACAGTTTGGATAATCAAAATCCAAACCAATGGAGATTCACGTCCTCTTTTTAGGGTTGAAGGACTTGCTAAAGTAATTCATGCCCAGGAGAGATAAAGAACTAAGGAAGGAGAAATTATTTTCAATCTCATTTATTAATTATATATATGTATATACATATGAGAAACATAATCCCACTTCACCTAAAACTAAGAAACTCCACTAAGTATTAGCCACGTCATTTCAACTCTCATTAGGTGATGTTATTCGGTGCCTACTTAGTTTTTGTAGGGCTAACACTCAACGATAACCTTGCTAGATTCACTGGACTCTCCAAAGTTTTACCCTAGGACCGAGAGGCCAATACGTGATGTAAATACCACATAAATGCAAGCTATGCTGCCGTGCAATGCATGCTAATTTATTTAAGGGTCGATTAAAATTTATATTAGATTACTTGGTGACTAGTCAATTTCCAAACAATCAATAATACATATTTCACAATCAATACCAATCAAACAATTCCCACTTTTGATATTAAAGCTTGTCAATCATTCAATCACCATATAGCATGCAATGCAACCATCCCCACACACAATCAATTATCATTGTAGTTAAATTTTGTGCTACTACTTTACAAATACAAACAATGTGATAAGATCAAAATTACTCACCTGTTATCTTAGCTAAGTCGTAGTAAGCTTCTAGTAGATCCAAGGATTGATCTATTTGTTTCTCCTATGAAAAGAATAATAATCACTCATCATCTTTCTTTATATACACTTCATTACATTTTAATATTCAATTTCACTTTAATTCATTATTTTACATTTGATTAAAGTATAGACTTACATTAGAATCTATTTGATCAAACACTAAGTAGGATCCCCACCATGACTACTAAAATTGTTCCGCTAAGATTCAGGCAGTTCTCTATTGTCTGACAAATTATTTCCTTTCCTTTGTTTATAAGTCATTCACTATAAAAAACATTATCATTTATTATTCACTTTCAAGTTTTAAATAAATTATTAACCTTTAGGAAAATACTCATTTATCTTAGTAAACAATATTTGAAACAACATACTCCTTTTATTATTTAAAGTCTATCATATTACAATTACATCTAAGTTACTTATATATATTAAGTTTATATTAACTTAACCAACTAAGCCAATAAATAAATCATACCCAATTATCTCATTAGATCATTATCATGTATTTATTAGGACCTTAATCAATCTAAGTATTCTAATTTAGATGAAATTCATTTTAGCTCATTTAATTCATTAAGGCAAACTGAACTTAAGTTTGCTAACTAAGTTCATTTTATAAACTTAAATTCCATATTAAACCAAATTAATTACTAAACCTATTAATTCACTTAACACATGCTTAATTATTAAAGTACTAACATATTAAAACTTGTATTATTTATCTAATCTTACTCAAAATTTTATTTTAGATAACTAATCCTTGGTAGAGTTCCTTGTTACTAAGTTTTAATCTTAAAACGATCATAACTAACTCATTTTAACTCTGATTTTCGTATATGAGTAGTCGATTTCTATCTACTTCGGATGCTCTATCCATTTCCAATGTTATTTCAAATATTTAATGTCATTTAGGTCTAATGATTCATGGATCATGGCCATGACTCAAGTTATGATTTTTATCACGAGCACAATCATACCCGTGATTGTGTAAAAATCATACATCTGAGGCTACTAAAGGCTAAATCACGCTGGTGATTTTGAGATTTTAAAGTTTAAAAAAAATTCGAGGTTAACAAATGTTAGATCACGCCTGCGGTTAAGAAAAATTTTCGAAACAAGTTTATTACAGTTTGATTTACGCTCGTGATTCTCAAAACTTCCAAACAGAGCTTACAATATCAATCACGCTCGTGATTGCTTAAAAATTTTCAAAACAGAGTCATCATTGGTTTAAATCACATCAGTGATTGCTTAAAAATTTTAAAACAAAGGCTATTAAGGGTCATGTCACTCCTGTGATTGACAGATTACCTAGAGTTACGGTATACCCTGTTTCTTTTTCCTCACTTTAACTACTTGTTTCATGTTCAAATTTATCCTATAACATCTTTGTAATATACAGAAAAAATATATAAAGAAGGGCAAATAAATGTCATTTTTTAATTAAGGAGAGGGAAATTTTGGTCATTCCTAATAAATGAGATATATAATGATCATCTATCA
This sequence comes from Combretum micranthum, assembly GCA_024138025.1. Classification (NCBI taxonomy): domain Eukaryota; kingdom Viridiplantae; phylum Streptophyta; class Magnoliopsida; order Myrtales; family Combretaceae; genus Combretum; species Combretum micranthum. The sequence continues at coordinate 147,424 of JAMXBD010002715.1, read as the reverse complement.
CATTGATGACGGTCAACAAATCCTTAAAGATAGTAAATCTTCAATAAATTATGATAAAGGGAAAAAGCTGTCATATGTTGAAAAATAAGAAGGTTTTATAGTCCACCTTGATATTAAGTTGATAGTTTTGTCTATGACTTAGAGATATTTGAAGAGTAGCTTTTGACAAAAGAAAATTGGTCTCTAAGCCGCCAGCTTATATGTGAAAGCCGCCGACGTAAAGCTCTCGAACTTTTATGAAATTTGTGAAAGCCGGTAAGAAGGCCGTCGGAGTAAGGACATAGGCTTCCAACATTGGATTAAAGGCCGCCGGCGTAAGTGCCACCTTATCTGCCCGAAATGCTTTGTATAAATAAAGCTTTAGGATTTCTGTTTCTCATAAGTCCTTTTCTCCTTTGCCGTCCAGAGAGCATTTTTAAAGTTCTTGAGTGTTCTTGGAAGAGAGAATCAGGTGGAGATTGGATTTGGATCAAATTGTAAGTAATTTCACCTTCATCTATCAAGTTCTTCATAAATCGATTCGTTCTTACAAGGTTTTGTTTGGATTTTGAAGGAATTAATCTGAAAAACCCTAGTTTTGATTGAGATCCAATCTTTCGAGAAATCAAGCAAGGATCAAGATTCAAATCAAGTAAGTTATGTCTTTTTAATCGTAGATTTAAACAAAGGAACGACTAGCGATATCATGTCAATTCTTGTTGGTTTATCTATCAAGGGTTTTGGAGGAAGTTGTTCTTTTTAGATTTTTTGTCTAATGATAATTGAAGAAAACCTAAAGTTTGGTTTCGGGAAGAATTAAAGGTGAGTTCTTATCCTTTAAATCAAAGGTTCTATAAAAGTTCAGTTTTATGGAGAAATTTGTTGTTTATGTGGATTTCCATATTAGGTTTTTAGAGAAAGATATGTCTTTTTGGGTTTTGAGGAGTTTGATAGAAAAAAAAAAAAAAAAGAAATTGCTGTTACGGTTTCCATAAAAGGTTAGGTTTTTAGAGATTTTGATAGGTTAGGGTTGTATGGGTTGAGGATTTATATATTTTGTTTATTTGTATATCAGGAGATTTGGAGATTTTTGTTGTTGTTCATAAGGGATTTGTGGATTTGGAAAAGGTACAACCTTTCCTTGTTTGCTGTATTTGCTTGTAGGTTTAGTTTTTTTATTATTGTTTGTAGGAAAAGATATATAAATGAACTTAATTCTATTTGGCTTAATTTATTTTTCTGGATGTCTTTGGCTTTGATCAGTAAAGACCTAACAGACAGTGATATTAGTGAGGCACCCTGATGATTGTGTGTCGTTGTCCCTAGTGGAGTTGCATTTGGAGATGATTCCGATAGATTTAGGTGATTTGGTAGTATGGCTGCGGGTGTTTGGGGAGTACCCATTCACCAATATATGTATATAACTTCCTATTTTCAAAGAGTTAGTTGATTTTCTCATGGGATCTGAGTTACTCCAGGTTCGGGACTAATGTACAATAGTTCTGAACTGTGTTGATTTGCTGGCTTAATAAAGATAATAATCTGGTTGTTTGCATTAGATTAAGTTGCATTTGCTATATATGTTGCGTGTGCATATGCATTTATTTTATGGATTGGCGTACTGGGCGATTTCGCTCATTCCTTTCATTTTTCAGGTACAGGTGATGAGGACGTAGTATTTGGTTTATCTGGTTATGATCTGTAAATAGATCATGGGGATGACGATAGCGGTCTAGATGACCCAGTTGAGGAATATATTCAAATACAGATTTATATATGAAGAATTTTGAGGTCATTTACAATATTTGGAACTATATTAAGAATTTACATGTAAAAAAGGTTTTTTGAAATTTTATGTATTTTGGATTTGTTGGCTTTGGTTTTGCCAACATTGTTTGGATCAACAGGATGTTTGAAAAGATTGTTATTTACAAGTTTTATAGGATTTGAACTTTCTACTGTATCCCCTGAGAGAGTTATGGAGATTATATTTTATACGTTTTAAATTGTGATGTTAGAATGTTATAGCCTTTGCGTGTCCTATTTAAGAGAGGACACGTGACAAGTTGTAATTGCGAACAAGTTAGGGCGTTACAATCTTAATAATCAAGATACAAGTTCAAAACCATAACTTACATCATTTATATACATGTTATTATATTTTATATCATTAAATCATATCATTAATTTTCTATCCCCCCCCATGCATAGCAAAACTAGATTCTTAGCATACAAGCTCATGTATCCGTACTTTACTAATTTGATCACAAACCCAACATATTTCTAGCTCTAATTCATCATTCTCATGCATAAACAATAACAAGGAAAAACAATTATACTTATCTTTTTAGTAAACATATGCAATTGATCATCTCTCCTACTACTCTTCCTTAGTTCTTGAAGCTATTTCATGCATGATCTTTATCTTCTATCTTATTTTCCATCTTCAATTTCTTCCTTAATCTTCTTGAAATTGAGATTCTATGTGGATTTGAGAAGGAAAAGAGAAATGAAGGAAATAATAAGAAGAAGGAGAAGAACTAAAAAGAAGAAAGGAAGAAGGAAGAAGGAAAAAGGAGAAGAGAATGAAGGCAGCCAAAGTCAAAAAGGAAAAAATAAAATAAAGGATAAAGTTTTAAAGATATTTTAAAGTCGGGACTTTAAATCAAGCTTATTAGATAATTATATTGAGTATTGAAAATAATCAGAAAGAAATTTTAGAATTTATAAAATAGAAATTAATAGCTCGAATTAAAAATCTACTTTAGGAATTTAATTTGTAATAAACTAGTAAATGAATTCAAAACTCATGGGGGTTTAGGAAATGAAATTTAGACTAAAGTGGCTAAATTAGGTGATCTAATTTTAGAAATTTTGGTTCATTTGATAACTAAAAGAAAAATAGTTCTAATTGAAAATTGGTGTAGATGATGATCAAATTTGATTTGGTAGAGAAGATAATTAAAGTAATTAGACAATTTGAAAATAATAGAATTCCAATTTGATAGTTAGATAGAATTAAGGAATTTGATTCATGAAATGGGTAATTGAAATAAGTAGATAAATGGAAATGAATATTTGAAATCTCAATTTCAATTAATTTCATTTATTAATTTGATTATGATAATTTATCTAATTATATCCTATAGTTTAATTTACTTGATTTAATTAAACTATCTAAGTTTAATTTCTAAATTAAGTTCTAATCAAAATTCAAAATTAATAATCTATTATACTAGTTCATTAATCTATTTCTAATTTAGATAAAAAAAATTTTTGATCAACTGTTGGTAGCTAACACTTGATATTAACTTTAAACTTTATTATTCAAAAGTTTTCAATCATTTTAAGATTTATTCTTTCATATTTGTTTTTATTGCATTACTCCAATTATTTTGTATTATGTTTTACTTCTACTGAAACTTTGAGTTATTTGACACCCTATGATATATATTGGGTTTGTCTATTTCATATATATGGTTATTATTATGTTTACTGGATGTTTCTCACTATTCTTATTATTGTGAATCGTATCAAAACTCAGTATTATTTTGCAATCATTTCCATGTTTTAAGTTTACTTATTGTATGTATGATATGGTTACATTGTTTTGCTCTTTTATTGCATTGATTTAGTGTTTCTAGCCATTTTCTTTTCCATGAAATATCTTGAGATTTGAGTTGTTTAGGTTTGGCATCATTTCTTTATAATTACCTATTTATTCATCATTCATTTCTTTAATTTCGTTTTTTTTAAGATTTTGAAGGTTCTGTTAACTTTGTATAATTGTTATTTCATGCAATATAGTGTATATAAAATAATAAGATTTAGTTTAACGATTTTAATCTTTCACCATTCGATTTGAAGAAGACTCAGACTCGTCAAAGATGACTGACGCCTCAACTTGACTCGACTAATCTTGACTCTTTTCTCAGATGACATATGACGACCTAACACCAACTGACACAACACAACAATTCAACAAATGAAGGTTGTAGGTTTACTTCTTTTATCTTTATCTATATATATATATATATATATATGACAATGTCTTCCTTTAATTATCAGGAATGTGGTATTTTATAACTTTTATTAATGTCATCATCTTGTTAAAGTTGTAATTAAGATATTTCATTTTCATTCATTTACGCATATATATATATATTCAATTTACCATTTTATTTTTAAGGGGCTGTTATTAAAAAAGTTACGCAAAATTATATATTGAAATTTTTATTGATAACAACTCAAATTCTTAAATAATAACTGAATTATTTTTATTTTAATATTCTTAAATCGTGAAAAATTAGAGATGATTTTTACAACTTTTATTTAAACTTTTTAAAAGATTTTACATTATTTATTTGGTGATCATCATATTCAAGTTATATACTTTCGATGGTTACACTAGTGGCACTATTTTGTCCTTGTCGTTTTTTTATTTAATGAAGCCTTTTTAACAAACAAAAAAAAATCTAGAAACTCTAAATGATAATATTAAAAATGATCTGATGAGATGGATAGTGTTTGATTCTACAGTATCTTAAAAAATTATAATAAATAATAATTTATAAATACACAACAACAACAAATTATACCGATCCCATTGTAACCTAGAATATCCTGTTTTAAAATGTACTAGAAAAAGAGAGAGAGAGAGAAAAGGATTTGGGAAAGGCAAATTAAAATACAATTATTTGAAGATTTTAAAACAATAATTAGTTAAATTAAATGGATTTAGACAGCAAATAACAAATTAAGGATAATTAGCGGAAATATTGAACAGACGAGATGATGATGATGATTCTGGAAAAGTCGGTGAATCTGTTTTTTTTTTATTATTATTATTATTATTTTACAGTTGCCAAGGTTTGTTACTTATATTTTCCAAGCTCTTTTACATGCTAACATGGTGGTTCGGTGACGACAACGACGATGACAACCACAGAGAAACGCAGAGTAGATAAAACCAGCAATGCCAATACCAGTAGTAGCAGTACTCATCTCTCCACTCTCCATCACCGCCTCCAAGCGGCTCTCAATCTCGGAACTAGGTTATCTCTCTCTCTTCTTTGCCCTATGTTTTACACGATCATGATCAAAATTTCAATAATTGATCACAATTCTAATAGCAAGGCAATGGTTACGGAGTTGAAAAGGGGAAAAAAAAAAATAAAAAACCTTTTTTTAAACTGAAATGGTGTTGGTTTGTGTTAGGTAATATATATGATATCTTATACTGTATATTTTAGATGGTTATGGTGCTAAGTATAACATGGTATTAGAACAGGAGGCTGCTGCGGGTATGATTGTGTTGCTAACCATTTGTAAAAGATGTTATTTGTACACAACAGCATGTGATTGACTCAAAGACTGGTACATGATTACGGGGCTGTCATCTTGGAGCCTAGTGGTTCTTCCAATGACAGCCATTTTTTCTATAGGATAAGTCAGGGAAAAGGAAATTAATATTGTTTTTTTTTTTTAATTACAAAAATACCGCTAGGATAAAAATAATTCTAAGAATAGGAAAATTGATCTCGTCTCTTCAATAGACGAGGTCATTAGTGGGCGATCTTGTCTCTTCGACGAGATTATTAGTGGCTAATCTCGTATCTTCAAAAGACGAGGTAAGTATATTTATATTGACCTCGTTTCTTGAAGAGACAACGTTGAATCAAGTCATCTTCAATGCAATGACCTCGTTTCTTAAAGAGACGAGATCGACTACTTATAACCGCTTCTCTTGAAGAGACGAGATCAACTTGTCTATTCTTGAGATTATTTTTTCATTTGGTGGATTTGTATAATTTTTTTAAAAAGATGGTTATTTTTTTCCTTAATCTGGATAGGTCATGTTTTGGATAGAATGTGAATGAAAATTTGAGTTTTTGGGAAAAGTAAAGTCTCAAATAAATATTTTATCGTGTTCGTATGTGCAGACATTATGATAGAGACAAGAAGAGGAGAAAATGGGATTGCAAAGATATCGAGATACAAAAACACGTGCTTCGTTCTATTTCTGCATTTCTCGATTGTGCTTCACAAGAAACAGGGCCGCATAATCCCATTGTCAAGGTAAACAGATTTTGTCATTCCCTTGTCATGTTGCTCTGGAAAAAGGACTGTGGCTATTAATTGCTTTTTTTTTTTTTTTTTTTATTGACCTGCAAATCCATGTTGTAAGTGATTGGATTTGGAAATTTTAATTTTTTTGCCTTCACTTAAGGATCGGGTCAAAAGCATTATAGTCGATACCTCTGGCTTATGCTATGCAATAGCATAATAAACCATACATGGTGCTCCATTCATCTCTTAACTTCAATGAGGTGGGATTAACAAGTGAATGCTTTCCATAGCAGGATCTTGTGCCTCCAACTAGGGTCATGTCTGCGTCTATGTACAATTATCCAAAGTATAGGAACATCAAGCTAGGGGATCAAGAAGGTGGAACGAGCTCTCCACAATCTGGTTCTCAAAGGACATTGCCCTATAGTCAAGGCTTTGTTTTTTAATGCACTTATTGGTGCTATTATAATTAGGTGTCACATTGTTCAGATGACCACGGAGACTATAATATTGGAGCTGAAGCTTATCTAGCAAGTTAATTTGAATGCACTTATCTCTTCCAATTCAAGGCTTTGTTCTTTTCTGCTTCCCAGGAAAGCCTTGAGTCATGTAAATGGTAGGAATATCTTTGGGGCAGGGAGGAGGATATATGCGGTGAATTGATTTCCTTGAATATGTCTCACCAAAAGCACATTTTAATATTAATGAAGGGACACATCTCATGTCTAGATAGTATTTACAAGGAGTATGTGCTGCTAGAACAACAACTACCTAAGTTGATGTCAAAAATGTTAATTTAGCTTGGATTTTTCTGCCGGTATTATAGCACGCGTCTTCCATTAAACATCACTTTGTTAAGCAAATTAACTAATGAATTCATGTTGCTGCAACAGAAGATCCATTGCTCCTGCCATTTATTCTTTTATTGCCTTGCCATTGCTGGCTATAGCACTTACCTTTGCCTCTCTTTGATGCATGAATTTCCATGTAACTTCACATGTGTAGGATTCTGCTACTGATTTAGCTGAGGCATTGGTAGGAATTCTTGAAGAAAAGAGTGGAGCAACAATAAACACAGCTGCTAATTTGGTTGTCAAGTTTGTCTGTTGTTTAAACAGTTTTGTCCCACAACCTTGTATCATAGATCTTATTCATCCCTTGACATCCTCGGCAGCTTCCCATCAATCACAAGTTGCCATTTCATCTGCCAGACCTTTAGATCTTCTGCTCTCAAATGTAAGTAGGAAAAGGGAGAAGGAAGTATGGCAAGTTATAAGAGAATCAGAAATTGTAGCCCGTCTCATCGCTAATATGCTTGAATTTTCTTGCACCACTAGCTCAACTGAGTATTTTGAAGTGATGGCTTATCTACTCAGCACAATATTGTGGCGCTGGCCTCAGTGTAGATACCAAGTCTGGAACAATATTGAATTTCTGAAGCTCTTGGATGTTACTTCAATGAAGCCCGACCTTTCAATGAAAGTTTCCATGCTAAAACTGTATACCACCATTGGTATTGATCCTTAATGTGGTACCTTAAAACAAAATGATTTTTTTAATAGGCAGTCTCCTCATCAGTTGCTCTTGTTTATGACAGCTTTGTGTGGGCATGGGGCAATGAAAATTCTTGAAAGTGGAGGAAGTTTTCTCAAAATGATGGTGTACTGCATGGGAAGCTCACAGCCACTCTCTCTTCAAATGGAGGGTTTTAAACTTGCCCAGTGTTTGATGGTAATACTAATTTTTTCTTTATTGGGTGTCAACATTTGCAGCCGTATTCGTGCACACATGATGTGAACAGCCAGAAATTCTGATCACGCATGCAATCTGTCTCTTAATTTATATTTTTTTGTTTTGGTCAGATGAATGAAAAAGGAGGGTTAAGATTGCTTAACTTGTGTGGCGAACCCATTGTGAAATCCATCATAGGTTCCATGAAAGAATGGAGATTAAACAGTGGAAAGGTCAGTAACGACCAGACTCGTTTGCTTATAGAAGCATGCCGTTTGGCGTTGATTACCAGATGGCAGGGGGAGCACCACAAACAATTTTGGAAAATGAGAGTTGACAAAGTTCTCTTGGAGATGCTTCTGCCTGAGTTTAGAGAAAAAACTTCATCACACCACCTGTTTTCCTTGGACGATCTGATACCCATAGCATGTGAGAGCCTTAAAACCAGCTCTCTTCTTGTTTTACGGCCATATATGTGGGAAATTCTAGGATGGCTTGCAACACATTGTCCTGACGATTTTGAGGCCAATCTGGGTGGAAATGGTTTACATATTGACATGGTTCTTGCATGTGCATGGTAATGTACAGTTATTTCTAATATGGGGCATTGTTTCAAAAGCTTATCTTACCATATATTCTTTCTGCTGATTATTTTGCTGTCCCTCTTTCATTGCAGCTTAGCTTTTGAAGATATCATGAGTAGGAGGCAGCAAATATGTCAGGATGATATCAGCGGTGCACTGGCAATGAGGGCAGTTCTGATGATGATTTATTCTCCTAGAAAATACATTTCTTCCAAAGTTAAATTTATCCTATCAAATATTCTCAAGCCAAGTGGTGATAAATATTTAAGCAACTTGTTGTGTTCCCTGAATTCAATACTAAGAGGAAACTTTGAGATTTTGGGGACGCACCAAGTTGCCACTTTTTTGATAGGCCTTATATGTTATCTGGCTTTGCCTCAGTATCGAGAACTCATTGTAAAGGAGGCAAGAATGATTCTGATGGCTTTTCTTTCGCAACGTTTATCTAAATCGTATTGTGTAACAAAGTCAAGTTTTTCCCTCCACTTGAACACCATGTTCCTCGAGAGAACTTGCTGTTGCAATGTTCCAGAAGATTGGGAAGGAAGAGACATCCTTCTGTTTTATGGTTTGTGGGGGCTAACTGAGTCAATACGTCATTGTGAGATAGGAAAAATACGTCTGGAGATGTCTGCTTTTAATATAGAACATAATGAGATTAACCTGGTAAACAAACTCCTTGAGATCTGTAATGACACTTCCACTGGCGGTGCAAGGTGGTTTGCTTCATATGTGCTTTCATATTTTGGGTTCTTTGGTTTTCCATCTAAATTTGGTGACGCAATGGGAAAAGCATTGGTGGATGCTAATCTTGTAGATACTGAGCTCCTCCTTGCTGATGGGAGGTCATTGTGGGTCCATGGAGTTGTTCTTGCAGTTAGGTGCCCATCCTTGTTGCCCCCTGCAGAATCACCTTCACTTAATGAAGCAGCCAGTGATTGCTTAGTTAGAAATTCAATGCATTTGTCATTGGGGAAGCCTCATAACAGAATCCGCTTGTCTTCACAAGTGGATCACACAGAATTGATGAAATTGCTGGATTATGTATACTCGGGATATCTTCAACAAGAAGGTGAAACCTTGAAGAAGTTGAAGATCCTCAGTAAACATTGTGGATTGCAATCTTTGTCTCATCTGCTTTCTAGAAGGTTTCCAAGGTGGGGTATGCCTATCCCCACCTTTGATTTTTCCCATGCTATTGACGTGGTTGGACGAAAATATTCGTAAGTTTCTCTTGTTGTCTCTTACTCTCCACTTGACCAGACATTGTAATTTAGAGAACAGACAGATCCATGTTTACCTATTTGAAGCATTTTTCTATTAAATGAGAAAGCTCCTTTTTAAACTAGAAAATTAAAATAACAAATATTAGAGCTCTTGACATTGGTTTTTTGACGTTCGTGTTTCTTGTCATTCCTTGCTTACACTCGTGTAGAACCAAGTTATTAGAGTACATGGATGGAGATTAGAGTAATATGCGTGGAGATCCGCATATGCTGTCTATCATTTTTCTTCCATTGTCTTGGCTACACTTATTTCCATTATCAGCAGCTTTTGCTTCAAAATAATTTAAAATTTTTCCCCATCTAGCTCCAGCAAACAGTAAAAATTGGTCATGTTCTTGTTCTAGGGATATGATTTTGGAAGCAAAAGCAGCTGAGGCAATGAGCTGGACCTGCAAATTTTGCTCCTCAATGGTCCCACACGTACATGCTCATAAAGTAGTTTTATGGGCTAATTGTGACCATCTTCGAGCCATGTTGCAGTCAGGAATGCAAGAATGGTACTTGTTTTTCTTCCTGTGCTCTCTATCCTCTTCCTGGCTTATACTTATTATGACATGAATGAAAAATGCTTTCTGCAATCAACTTATGAAATGAGATTATATATGATTTGACCCAAAAGTCCACTAAGATTTTTCTATGAATTGCCAGGATATCTTGATTGTGCACAGTTGATATATTTAAGTCCAATTTACAATAAAGCCACACCTTCATTTAAGATGTCTGTTCTTACTCCACTCTTGACCCTCAATTAATGGAAAGGAGTTCCACTTTTGATCCCTACAAACATTAGAGCTTTTTTTTCTTTCATTCGTACGTATGTATTGTATGTATCTATGAATGTATGCATGCATGCATGCATGCATGTTACATGTGATATGTACCTTAGGCACCTATGCATGTTTGTGTGTTAATTAATTAAAACGTCAGCCTCATTATGGTGTCCTAGTTCTGTTCTTTTTCTATGCTTTCCAACATCCAATGTTTGCATCTCCTTACCAATTAGTGGAAGGGAATGCCACCTTCGATCCCTGCAAATAGTAGACTTATGTTCCTAATTTTTAGCACATGCACTCATGGATGCAGTGTTCCTGCTAGTGCATATACGTATGTGTGCACGTGAATGTGTGTTTTTAGCACGACTACTTTCAAACCTTGACAATTTACATTTAATAGGTTATTTTTCTACTTTTAGTAAGGTGATTGCTTGCTAAGGGATTGGGCAGAGCCATATGTTTTCCCCTGTTATTTACTTATCTTGTATTTGTACACCGGAATTTTTAAGGTAGTGTTGAAATAGCGAGTCTCTTCCATTTATCAGTACAAATTTTGCACTATCCTGTTTAGCATATGGTGATACTTCCTGTCATGACACTCCTCTTAGATATGTTCTGTTTGCATTTTGCAGCCAGTCACCAGTATTAAAGGTGCCTGTCAGGTGGGAAGCTTTACTTAAGTTAGTGTATTGGTGTTATTGTGGCACGGTGCCAAAACTCCCATCTGGCTGTTTATGGGATAATTTGGATCTTGAAAAGAAGCTACGGCACCTGGAGCCCTATATTGAACTCTGCTGGCTTGCTGAGTTCTGGCTTTTGGAAGACCTTGAAGATGAATGCTTAAGCATCTTGAAATATGGTCTGGATTCTAGTAGACAGTTATCGGTGAAGATACTCCAGATCGCAGCGAACTTCTCGCAGTGGAAGTTGGCAGAGGTTGCAGTCAGTTATGTGGCTTCATCTTACAGACAGTTATGTGAATCTGGTGATATCGAAGAACTAGACGAACCACTTGCTGAAATAGTTCGTGCTGCTTCGGTTAGGATTTCACAACAAGGGGATGGAAAGCAGCAGGATAGTCATTCTGCTTTATGGTGAATGTAAACTAGAGGAGAGCTTGGATGGTGTAAATCGAATTTTGATCGAAATAATTCTTATCTAAAGTAAACAAGGAAGAGGAGGAGGAGGAGGAGGAGGAGATTCTTTTGCATGCACTACTGCAAAATGAGTCCCGTAATATATCAGCACCTGCATCGGAAATGTCGGCAAATCCGTAAATACCAAGATACACAAGAAGGCCTTTTTATTTTTTAAAGTCTCCAGCGATCGATGTTGGATTTATAATTTGGTGCATCGTTTCGATTGCACAATATTCATCATAATAATTTCTTTCCTTTTTGGGTATGGAAGGCTCCACTAATGATATTGATTATGTTAGAAAAACATCTCATCCAGTATATATGTTTCTACTTTTGGATCAAACTGTAAGTATTATCATGTAATTATCTATCTAATATATTGCAAGAGACTATCGGGACAAGTTGCTGACATGCATAGTTGCTTTCGTATAGAGGTTGTAAGCTGATAGAGCAGAAATCGCAGGGATGTTGGCACTTGGCTGTGATGGAAGGCATTAAGCCGGTTAGGGGGGCAAAAAGGAAAAAGAAAAGCCCATCTTGGAAGAAAATCATTATAAAAGTTTGGAATTTTTATGCTTCCATCGGCCATTAAAATAAATATTGTAAGTGATATATTATGATCTATTTAGATTATTTTATTATCATTTATATTTGCTCTATATTTGTATTTTATCTGTGTTCTATCTATATTTTATATGTATATTGTTTGTTAGATATGTTTATAAGTAAAGATGTTTGTTTTTTTATTTATATTTGTTTTTTGACAAATATTTTGTATGAAAACAACTAAAATGAGATAAACTAAAGCATTTTAGCAACACGATGATAGTTGTGTGTAGAAAAAGAAAGGAGAGAAATATTCAATATCTTTCACACACACATATATATACATGTACTATGTAGATCTTTTTTTAAGAAAATTTGAGTACTTTTAGGAGGGGGGGGGAAAGGTCTCTCTCTCTATCTCTCTCTCTCTTCTCTCATTTTCTACATGGTATCAGTGTGAATTACAACAAAAGGAGAAGTAGTTTGATTATTGGCTCGCTTGGGAAACGAAGTGCTAAACTGTTTCCCAATTTGACAAGATTCACATTCAGGAAAGACAAATGAGACAAATGAGGAACCATCTTCTAAAACTTGGAGAGACTAGGATAACCCAAACGGTTGTGGAAAAAAGCTAGAGATACAGTAGCAAAACATGCAATAAAAGAAGCTGGAGGGTTGGTGAAGTAGTGAGGCACTCATATCCTGTGACAATCTTCTATCCCATATTAAGGTCTTAGAAAATAACAGAATAAGGGTCAAATTTGATAAAACAATTTAGAACACGAGTGATCTTACTAACAAAGACAAAATTAAATGGACAATATGCAATATAAAGATCATATTCCAAAGTCACAAATGGTAATGGTTGTGCACTACTCACAATTTTAGCTACTGCGTTTGAATCATTTGCTATAGTCACAAAAAGCAATGAGATAGATTTCAAAAAGTGAGAAAAAAAGATGAGGATTACCATAAATGTGTTTAAAAGCACTAGAATCAACTACCCAATGGCTTAAAGAGAAAGTTTGAGTGAGACACGCAACAAAATTATCATTGTGAGCAAGGAAAGCAATAAAGTATGAGGACAGCTGTGAAACCTGATACTAAAGATAATTATCAAGATTAGTTCTAGTAAGAAGGAGAGATTCCTTGTGTTATCCATCAGAAGGTGTAGAATTGGTATTCAAAATGATATTAGACCGTAGAGGGCATCTATGTAGCTTATTGTCTTTAGTATGACCCCACCAATGATAGAAGGTACACCTAGGACGATTTTCCCTGTTACCTCCACAATCTCCACCTTGATCTTATCTTGCATTTATGTGAACTTTGGAAGTCATCTAAGAAGCTAGTGTTGAAGTATCTGGTGCATTAGAGATTATTGACACACAAAGAATGTCAAAGAAAACCTCATCCATACTCGATACGGTAAGACTAGCATCTTATCATAAAATGAAGTATGATCAGGACCAAGAGTAGTAAGAAAGCAAACCATGAAAAATTTGTCTCTCTGAGCCAAATCATCCATGAGAGATTGGCCAGGAGGAAGTAAAGAATTATACTCAACCTTAATAGATGCCCATCTGCCAAAAAAATCAATCGTGGACATTCCTGACTATCTTAGATTAAGTAAATTGGATATCACTGAGTACATTGTTGAATATCATTAGTATTAAGAGTTTTTGCCTGAGCCCAAACATCAAAGTAATTAGTATAATAATTATAAATTGGATGAAGACAAGTATCAATAGATTGCTAAAAGGCTCAATAATAAAGAATCAACTCTCAACCATTGATCCCTATCCTTCTTCACATCATCTAGTTTAATAGTCAAATGGTCTTGTAAACCTTGACCCATACATGATAATCCAATGGCTTTTGACCAAGAAATGTAATTAGAACTTTTCAGCAATTTTTCTGTTGCAATGGTTGAAGATAGTGATGAAGCTTGAAAAAGGATCGGATTTCAATGAGGAACTATCATTAGCCATGTTAGAATGACAAAGAACATAAAAAGAAAAGTGAAACAGATATGAGAGAAATCGTTTGAAGATGGTTGATGGCATTGATCGGCGACGGATGGTGCTAGTTGGTGGTAGATGGCAGTGGTTGGCAATGGACGATGGCTAAAGAGGCTAGCTTTTTGGGTTTGGAGCAACGTTGTAAATGAGTCAAGTCAAGTCGATACAACATGAAACTCGAACTTGACTTGAATAAAAAACTCGAAGCTCAAACTCGAACTCGAACTTGATCGCACTTTGATTTTTAAGTTCAAACTTGACTCGATTTAATACTTAATAAACTCGAACTCAACTCGATTAAGCTCAATTATTCTTTTAAATATTGATTTAACTATAAAGTGTATTTTATACTAAATAAACAAAAACTTGACTTGACTTGATTTAATAATCAATTAAGCTCATGATCTCATTGAATCGAGTATTTTAAAGCTCGAGCTCGGTAGCTACTCAAGTAGCACAAAATTGAGCTCGAACTCGATTATAAACTAGTTGAATTCGAGCTTTTGCCAAGTCGAAGTTGAGTAACTCACAAGCTGTCTTGTAATAACCCAAAATAGTATAATTCAAAAATAAAATCATTAAATATATAATGTGAAGTTTTAGAAATGTTTTAAAAGAAATCACAAGAATCACTCCACATTCTTCGCGTTTTGTAAATAATAAAAAGCAAACAATATAAATATTGATTAAAAATTTGAATTGATTTCAATAAAACTTTAAGATATTATTTTCCATAATTTTACACTATTGATTACTGATAGTAATACAGTCATATGAGGAAATAACTTAACTTTAATTTTAATAAGATAATGGTAATTTAGACAAATGTCTAAAAAATAAAAATGAGGTATTTTGACTTCCATCTTGTCAAAATGATCACGTCAATGAAATTATAAAACAAAATATCTCTTATGATTAAAATGAAATGAGCATTGTATATTTTATATACATACTATTATATATATTCAAATAAGAATAGAAAAGCGAGTCTACAATCTTCATTTATTGAGTATGTCATGTCGTCATGTCGTCATGTGTTTTCTTAAATTAAGAGTCGAGTCGAGTCGTCAGTCGTTTGTTGTTTTTATTAATTATGAGTCTTTTCTCTAAAATTGAGTAAATGAAGGTTGAAATCGCTAAACTAATTCTTATTGCTCATATATGCTCTATTGCATAGAATATCAATTGTATAAAGTTAAGGAAACATCGAAATCTAGAATTATTTTGTAGAAAATTAAAATAATAAGAAATTTCAATAAATGTGATAAAAGACCAAAACAACGTAATCATATTATTTGTAGTATATAAACTTAGTAAATATGAATGTTTAACAAGGAATCAAAATTTCTTTAAGGAATGAAAAATAATAACAAAACTTGAAATTAAAAAGTAAGTTAGAATTTGAATATTGATAATCTAAATAAGTCAAGAAAAATGATTAACAAGACAAAACTAAACAACTTGTCTTCACCAAATAATAAATAAATTAAATCGTGTTTAGGATTTCAAAACATTCCCTTTTCTTAGCCAATTTGCTCTAAGTATCTTTCCAACAAATCAAATTTTTATCTTTTATTTAAATTAAATTTCTTTTCTTTTATTTTAAAATCTCTAGACTTTTGCAAAAGTCAATTTCTATTTTTAATAAAATTGTAAACTTTAATTTTTAGCTTATTTCATAAATTAATTCATCCAATTCTTATAATTATAGAGTTGTACCCTTTTATCTTAATTTATAAATGACTTAAAATTCTCAAATTCAAGTATTCAAATCTATAAAATATCCTCAATCAGCTATTTTGAACCAACATTTTATGTATTTAATCCCCATAAATTTTGAGTTCAATTGCTTATTTAAAAATATTAGTTTTGAACCCAAACTCAAACTAAATATCAAGTTTTTACAAAATTAAATTCTTAAACTAGATTTTCATTTCAAGATATTGATTTATATGTTAGAAATTCTAAAATTATCTTCCAATTATCTTTGGAGGTTAAGATAATGATCTAAAAGATTTAACCTTAATTCTTTGTTAATAAAAATCCTTAATCCTTATCCTTTTATTCCCTTTTTTTCTCTTGATTTTTTGCTGCCTCCTCTTCCTTTCTTTTTCTTCTCTCTCTTTCCACCGATTCCTACTCTTCTTCTTCCCTTTCTCTCTTCCTCTTTTCTTTTTCTCTCAAAATCTCAAATCTTTAAAGAAGAAAACAAAGATGAAAAACATGAAAGAAGATGGAGTTTATGATCATGGAAGTTTCAAAAGCTTAAGGAAAGTAGAAACAAAGAAGAATCAAGATATTTATGATATCTAAAAAAGATAAGTTTTGCTTTTTCCTTTGCTTTACTTGTTATTTACTTTGTTTCAGTTGTTGTTTATATTTATATGTGTTAGTTTGATGGTGGATGCATGTTGGTAGTGAAGAAGATGATGAATAGTAGATATAGGGTTTGATGAAGAATTTGATGTTGTTTAATGTTGTTAGATGAATATAGAAGTTTAGTTAATGTAGGATATGTACAAATTGATAAAATGGAGTTTGAAAAACAGGGGAAGTTGACCTTTATAATCTGAGAATCATGGGCGTGACTATGCCCTTACAAGACTCGGATTAGATGATTTTTGGAAGTCACGGGCGTGATTATGCCCTTACTGGCCTCTAATGTTGATATGTTTAAAAATCAAGAGCGTGACACGGCTTTTATTGGCCTCTAATCTTGTGTTTTCAAAAATCACGATCGTGACTCTACCCTTACTAACCTCTAATCATCGTATTTTGATCATAACTTTTTCATTCAGACCTGGATTAAGGTGATTCAAAAGGCTATGGAAAGCTTAAAAATATATCTATAACTTTCATTTTTTAAGTTTTTTGCAAATTTTAAAAGTATCAAGGTCTAAATTTTGTTTAATACCGATTGCTACATATTTCAAACAAAGTTGAAAACATGTGTTTGCTTTTTAAATGTGTGTAGTTAAGTATAAAATGAGCTTATCTAATTAACCTAGGTTTAACTTGAATAACTTAAAATGAATTGGATTGATTACATTTAATTAACTTGGTTAAGATTACATCAACATAGACTTAAGTTAATATGAATCTTAGATATAAAATGAAGTTAGTTAATCAATTTAAGTTCAACTTCACTAAATGGACTTTAGTAAGCTAAAATGAATTAGATTGATTAAATTTAATTAAAATGACCTAGTAATTGGATTAAATGATTATTCCTAATTAATTTGGTTAGGATTTAATTAAAATGAGTAAATAGTTAATAATTGGCTTAAGTTAAAGAGTTAGGAGAAACCATAAATAACATGCGGAATATGTTTTTCAAGTGTATGCTTATTTGGTAAATGAATCTTTTTAAATATGAATGCTTTATTTATGCTTTTATAATAAGGACGATAAATAAAGAGAAAAGAAATACTTTTATAGACAATAGAGAACTGTTAGTATTTTGGCAGGGTAATTTTCGCAGCCATGGTGGGGTTTCTACTTAGTGTTTGATCAAATAAGATCTTGAAATGGAATTAACTTTTGAATAGATGTTTGTTTTGATATAATCTTTGAATTAGCCTTGCCATGTTCTATTTGTATTTAACTTTTTATATGAAGGGTGATGATGATTTGATGTTGTTGATGATGTTAATGATGATGATGTTGATGAGTGGATGTTGGTAGGATGATGATTGAGTTCCTAGAAGCTTGTTAAGACCTGACTTGGGTGTTAGGTAGATAACATTGACAATATCACCTTTTTTGTGCGTGTAATATAGTTGCATCATATTAAATGAAAAACTGACTATGTATAGGGATTGGGTAACCATTTGCTTTTTGTTGATTGTATTGTTTGATAAAACATTAAGACAAAAAAGATCACACATTGCTTGATATGATTGCATGGTTGTTGTTGATGAGTGTTTGCTACATTGATTGGTCACGTTAATAAATGGATTTAATACTATCTGGCTACTTAACTAAGCAATCATTCATTGCACGACAGCATACTTGCATTAGCATGGTATCTACGTCACGTACTAGCATCTCAATTATGTGGCAATCCTAAGTTATATTAGTGAATCTGTTTCTCTAAAATTGGATACCATAGGGTTGCTCATATCCAAGGAAATAAAGAGGCATCGAAGGACGTCGCCTGTGTGGGTATTGACCTAGGAGATGCTAGTACTTAAGGAGGTCATGTTGTTCTAAGGGAAGTGGATGGTATATTAGCAGTATAAATGTTTCAAACTATGCACAATATTGAGTTCAAGATGAAGTCCCTACTCCTTAGCTATTCTAGGAAGAAGTTAGAGGCTATGTTTGATAAAATGACTTTCAAAGAAAATCCTTCCTCCTTTGCTATGTCTGAGGAGAAGTTAGAGGTTATTTATCAATAATATGTGTTTCAAATTGAAATCCTCCCTCCTTGGCTATATGTAAGGAGCAATTAAAGGTTACATTTGTTATATAAAATGGTTTTGTGCTGAGAAAGTTGTGAGGTGAATGCTTTAAATTAAGAAGACACGCTCTTCCTTAGTTCACAGTTCTACTAAGCATGAATGACTTGAGTTAGTCCTAAATCTCCATTGGTTTAGATTCCGATCATCCAAATAGTACATATCATATGTTTGAGTGCTGCATTGCATATGTTTATCAATAACAATTGTCTAACTTTTGTTTGTAATGTGATTTAGTCTTATTATTCACTGAGCTTTAGCAAAGCTCACGCCTCCATAGTTTTGTGTAGGTGTATCTCAAGATGGGAGTGAGCTAAGAGAATGTGAAGACCCTGGAGATTTGAAGATTAGTTTATAATAGAATTCAGATGTCTTGTCACTAAGTTATATGTTTTGTATTATATGTGATAAGCTTAGAATAGATTGGTTAGATTAAAAATAGCTTAAAGCTTTGTAATACATATATGATCTTTTCTCGTTTACTATTCCGTAGGAGATACCGGTTCTCTGCAATTCTAATAGACTGTAAGAATTTGTATTTCCTTAAATATATAAATGTTTTTACAAATTAAAACTTGTATAGAATATATTAAGTAGAGTTTTACAAAACCCTTAACTTACAAAACAATTTTCATATCTTGGATGCATACTTGATATGATGGCTATAGGTTTTCCTTTTAGGCCCCATTTTGGGGTGTGACATGTCTCGGCTCACTTACAATCCTTGTTTACCAGACAAATACAAAAAAGGAGCGTTGGTGTGTGCACTAAGAAACAGCTAGAAAAGAGATTTTTCACGCAAAAAAAGGGGGAAAAAAAGGCATAGACGATAGTGGCACGTGGCAACACATAGAGTGGCTTTCGACAGTGAACTTTTAGGGTTATGGCATCGAGGTAGAAGGAACACGCTGATGTGGTTGGATTTGAAATCCAACACCAAGAAGGGAAGAAACACCTTAGACAACTGCAAAAGAAAACTTAAGGTTTGTGTTTAGGGTTTGGATGGGAGTTAGTAAAAAAATTAGGTTTTTCACTAATGGCTTTGATACTATGTAGAAAAGAGAGAGAGGAGAGAGAAACCCTTCCTAAAAGTATTCAATTTTTCTTAAAAAATATATTTATACAATACATGTATATATATAGGTGTACAAAAGACATGAATATAATAATATTAACAATATAGGACCTATGTGTAGAAATTAACATCGGGTATACATCTAAAATGTTAAATAATTAACAAACTACCTCATCAAAATATCACGGGACCAAAGGATTTTTCATAAAATTGACTCTTCAATTGTGTATGGAAGTCTTTCTTCTAAATCATGTCACCAATTTATCGATCCATTAGCTAAAGACTAACGTGTTTAGGAGCTCTTTTGAGTAGGCTTCAGTCGGCTTTCATGATGGAAAGATTAATGATTGTGCTAATTGAGTTTAATACGAGGTAATTTTTTCTTTAAAACAAATAATTTTGTTTGTAGCAAATATATAAACAAAGATTTTCCTCCATATTGATCTCTCTCATCTGGCATGAATTAAATTGGCCAATAGCTTACACGTAAATTTCAATTCATATCCTTTTATTAGCTCTAAATATAAGGAAACTTAATATTAATTGCACAGTGTGGATGAAATTCTTCTGGTTTATTATAATAGAAGCGGTGCATTCAAACCTCACAAAGGCAAATTTGCACCACCTCAACACCTACGTAGTTCAAAAACGTATCACACTATCTATTTATAATAAGATCTATCAAATCTATATTTTTGTAGTCGGCTAGTCGCACTCGGACGCAGACGCAAAAAAACTGATGGATATATAAGACAGAACTTCCATTACCCGTACCATGGTCGGTTCACCAAGTGTACGAAAGGTGCGCCTCTAACACCGGTTTTAAGCTCTTCTTTAGTGCGTAGATTATTCCTGCAATGATTCAGAATATGCAACCAGAGAGATGTGCAGTCTTTCATGAAATTATGCTCAACTGGCACACAAGTTTTAAGGCACAAAATTGGAAACAAATGGCATGTATGTAGTAGTACTCTTGTTGAACAATACAAAGCTCGTGAAATAGTAATTACAGCAGCAGAATCCAACATCATTAAGCAGGTTGGCAGTGGAAGAAAAGGACTCGTACTTAACAAAATCCAAAAACGATGAAAATTTGTTGGACCCTCCTAAGCAACAAAAGAAACAGCTGTTCTCTCATCCAGAAATGTACCTTTTTCCGCAGACCTACTTGATAATATGAGGCCCGCTCCATTTTCCCCAACACAACTTTGCCATAAGCGATAAGAAGAGGATAAAAGACGGATACCCAATAAAATTGGCACAGAACAATCATAACCCCCTTGAAAAATAATAATACGGGAGAACGGGGACTGTTCTGTGTAAACCCTGTACATGCTAACTCCACTACAAGACTACATCAACAACATCCAGAGCATCAAAACATGCTCCGTGAATTTGAAAAGATACCCTAAAGTAGTACGAACAAAATGTAGTTGAAAAAGACACGCATAAAATTGCCGACAAGTTTTCATTTTCACGGAATTAAGCAACCAAGACAGATATGTAAAAGGACTATAGTGTGTGCGCTGCAACCAATATGATTCAAGATGCTTCTTCATTCCCACTTCAAACTTTACTCTGAACCCTCTGCCCTTCTAGAATTGTCCCTGAGGCATCAGGAAATAGCAAATGGACATCAGACAATATTGATTGTCCTTGCATCTGACTTCCATACAGATTCCAACCAAATCTAGATAAGAGATCCATCCAGCCTTGTATCAACTTAGCACAGACTCTGAGGTAACATGACCACCATTTCCCCCCTCACTGCTGTTAAAGCCAGTTATAGGCATAGACCTCTGAGCAAAATCCAACAGCACCTTTCTCTGGTGCTCATCAGTATGGGGGAGACTAGCTCGCAAGAGCTCAACAGGCATTTCCCTGCTTATGGCCCGAGCTGCTTCTGCAGCCACAACAGGCATATTGGTTGACGCACGTGTGACTAGAGACTGCATAACACTGTCATATTTATTTACACAATATTTTGTGAGAAGACCAAAAAATTCATCAAATGAAGCTTGCCAAAGTTGCCTGTTAGTCATACTGTAGTTGCTACCAGCACGAGGATCGGTTAGGAGCTCAGTTGCCCTCTCAAGAACCGATTTCAGTATAACAGAAGCACCATCACCAGCAAGACTTCCGAGAGGTCGAAGAGGCGGCTGCTCTGATGAACAAACTACTGCTGCAAGGCAGGCACTAAGTGCAGCAAGATCCATGCCACGAACACAGAGAGATACAACTTTTGCTAGGTTATTTGCTGATTCTGCAGCTGCTTGATCAGATGGAAGACTTCCAAACAAGAATCTCAAATGTCGAAAAATTGCCATGGAAACTATCCGCAAGAGCTCGTCACTGGGAAAAAGAAGTTGAATGTACCTTGCAAGTAATTTTCTACCCTTGGGAAGGGACACCACCCTCAAAAAGACAAGATCGTCCTTTGAAGCAAGCCCAACAGACTGGCCATTTTTGCCAAGAGGGTCAACCAGTTGGAAAGATGCAGCAAGCCCCTCAAGAAGTACCTGCCGCCTTTGTCTTAATTGAACTCCACCATCTGGTAACTGATTAAATTTCAGGTACCGATCAATATCATCTACATCAAGAAGAAGACAGAGACCATCCTCAATCGCCACTCTAGCTGCAAGCATGGGCTCCTGTTCCAAGGGCTTCTCACATACTTTTTGTTCGATACTGCCAACAGTAGCAGATGAATTAGGAGAGTCAACTTCAAGAAGTGGCCGAGGTCTCCGGATTGAAGAAAAGGAGATTCTCCCTAGGGCATCAACCTGTAGGAATGCATGCTGCTCAGTTGTTGCACGAGCTCGAGGAGGCAGCTCCCTAAGGTGAGTCGGACAAAAATGGTGCTTCAACTTAGCCCCAGCAGATTTTTTGGCAAGACATGCCTGATGATAATAATCATCCACATATGGGTCATTACTGTGTGTGGCTTGAAGCTGCATCCTGAGTATACCCTCTATTTCATCAGCTGACATATTTTGACCGAATACGTGGCCACCCACCCTCAACTTTTTGGGCATTGAAGTCAGAACTCTGGTGAGGAAACCGCATATTCTGTCTACCTTTTTGAGCTAACCTCAGTCTTGGGTCACTTAAATCACTAAGCCCAAGCATTGCTTCAAACTTGTTCATCAATGGTGGGGAAGAAGGAAATTGAGGATTAAATACTTGAGGTTGCAGCCCCGAATGGCCAAATGAGGGCTGCATTGGATGATGAAGCCTTTGCTGCTGTAATCGTGATTGCTGTAGTAACTGTGAAGGCATCAAGCCATTTTGGTGAGAGGATTGCTGCAGTACCATGTTATTTACTCGAGTAGGATGATCCCCAGGATACAGCCCCATCTGACTGGGCCACTGGTGTGGTCTGTTACTGATAGACAACCCAGGTGGCACATTTGGAGCAAAATGTGACCCATGATGTAGGCCTGTTGTCTGGAGCTGAGAATTAGACAGAGGAGGAAGGTTTGGAGAAGAAAAGGGCATTTGATGTCCCCCAGTAACATGGGGAGCATGCAAATGGCCCCCATGACTGTTTGGTGAAGCCTGCTGAGATACGCCACCAGGGGGAGGATATGAAGTGAAAGATGACTTCGGCACCAGTACTGGTTCACTAGAATAATGTGGATGATGAGGCTGCTGTTGCGGCTCAGGATATGATGATGTTCGGTAGAGAGACTTTGATTCTTGAAGCAGGGCAGAAATATACGGCTGCGATGACCAACGTTTGCCTTCTAGAGAGCTATCAGATTCTAATACATTGTGTTCAAACACGTTAAAGGTATCATCAACCAGCGCCCACTCAGCAGCAGAAGAACCTAAACCAAAATCCAGTCAGAAAAACTTGTAACCAGTATAAAAGGGCAAACCAAACTGTCATTAAAATTTGAATGCAGGAATTAACATTAACAAATAAAATATAGATGCAACATAATACCCATTACCCATGCGTTTAAGATATGCATGTGATATCTCTGCAATAAAAAGGTAATATGTATCCCAAGTCCATCCACAATATGGAAAATATTGGAGATCAAAGCAAGATGCAATAGGCAAATGCCACATGCAAATAACTTATTGGAAGCTACACATGAAAAGATTAATTCCATTTTGTGATTTGAAAGAGTTCATCATTAATACACTAGAAGCATGGGTGCTAAGTGTATGCAGTATGATTAGCCATATATAAACTAAGGATGACCCTCACTTTCTCTGGACACCCGTCCTCCAAAAACTCCCACATCTCTTGGATGACCACTGACAACCTTGTTCAACTGCAGCAAAAACCAGTATTAACAACATACCAGAAGAAGAGATTGAGACATCAGCATGGCAATTCAAAACAAATCTCAGAAAAAGAGATGAGTACTGCTCTTGTTCCATTATTTAGATTTTCAGCATAGGTAAGTGAACCTAATCTTATGTGTCCATGCTCATGCATTAACTTCTTAGAAGTACAGATGATATGTAAACCCTAATGTTATGAACTTGGTTCTCTTTTAACAATAAATTCCCTTTCACATCTTAATCAAAAAAATAAAATCCCCTTCTCTTGAACCCGCATCATTAACCCTGAATAGATTATATAATTTCAAATCAGTGGATAGAAACCCCAGAGTTCCTCCTAAATATCACTTGATATATGAATGTGCGATTGTCTGACAGCACACATGATCATGCTAGCAAGCCAAAAAAAAAGTAGAGGAAGAAAAAAATTAAAGTCAATTTTTTAAGATTTAGAAGTTTTTCATTTAGTGGGATTGGGGTGGGAGAAGAGAAAACTTAGAGAAGGGGATTAAATTTCCCAGAAACCTGAGAAGCCCAAGACCCATGGACCTAAAACCCCTAAACATTTTTGACACTCGTCAAACAACATCAACTCTCGTTCTTTTATATTTCTCCATCATTTAATCTCTCTCTCCCCTCCTCCTCCACCCCCAACAAACACACCCCCCACCCCCCAACCCCACCCCACCACCCCCTCCCCCCCCTTCCTTCTCTAGTGGAACTTACTCTCTCAATTTGTATCCAAAGTAGCATTCCTAATGAATATAATAGCAAGTATACCATCCTGCAATTTTAAATGGAAACTGATGTAGACAGATTACATAATCATCAAACTGAGCATATACAACTATATGAATATTTTGGGAAAGCAACTAGATGTAACATTGATCCATATTAATCTTATTTGCCTTTTACTATTAGAGCAGTCTCAAGACTTTAATTCTATATTCATGTATGATCAACTGACAGTGAGGTCATAACATTAGGAATTGTTATAAAACAGAACGTGCCCTATTGAAAAACAGACAAGCATAGCATAGATGTAAGGGCATATTTCTATTGTTTTTTAATGTTATAATTAAAGGGTCAATAGAAAAAAGCAATATGTGTTTTAGGGTATTTACAAACAGGTGAGCTGTGTTTTGTTTTTTAACAAAAAAGTGACCTATAATATAATAAAAAGTGTTAAATATAATTAGTGGACGTGTCACGTCCTAATTGGTCTAAATAAATTAATTTGATAAAATAATTTCATTAAATATATTTAAAAAGAAAACAAAAAGGAAAAATCATATCAATAATTAATCAAATGTCTCAATGGTTCGAAAAATACATACATACATACATATATATACATATATATATCTCTATCAATTAAGCACCTGTTGCGTGATGATCTGTAGGTGCTGCCATCATTTGTCGGAGAATAGATCTAGTAGGTAGTTGGTCGTGTGGTTAGATCTATGAAGCTCACGGAGTCATGGATGGTATGGTTCTTGAGTGCTAGAGTTGTGCTCTCGTATCTAATCCTGTGGTTGATCTTAGGTTTGATTAATGTACGACCGTTTCATAAAGGTGCTCAGCGGCTAGATTCCAGTCGTATGGACTCGCTAGTGTTGCTAGTTGGTGGCGCAATCGTATGCTTAGATCTGACGCAACACGTGAATCTGTGAGTATGACTTGATGGTGGTGTGTTGGTTGTTGGGTCACCAGCACTTGGGTTTGTGGGTGGTGCAAATCGCAGGTGGTCACTAGTTGTGGGTTAGCAAGCATTTATGGGCACAACAATGGTTGTGTTTTTTGTGGATTTGCCCGTGGTTTTAGTCACGATTGTGAACAGTGGCTGTATTGGTGATGTGCTATGTGATCAATTGCAGTGTGGTATGTTCACAACTAAGTGAGATGGCAAGGAAGGAAGCCAGTGTGTGGGATTCTTGGTGAAGAAGAAGAAGACGAGTCTTAATTTCTTTTGATTTTTCTTTTTCTTTTTTTCAATCAGCTATATAATTATTCATTTACTTTAATTTAATCAAATCTATTTTCTTTTTGGCCAAAATAATGTCCACTAATTACATTTAACATTTATTGTTAAATTACAGGTAAGTTATTTGTCAAAAAACAAAACACCAGTCACCTGTTCATAAATACCCAAAACACAGGTCACCTTTTTTTGTAATTTACCCGTATATATATAGGTGGAAAGGTTGGGGTGGTCTGTTTTGTGGGTGGGGGAGGGAAGGATGAATTCAATAAGTTCCATTGATAAAAAAGAATTATAAAAGTATAGCAAACTGTGCAAAACAAGAGAGTAGACTATAGGAACAATGTAGCCCAACTTTCTATAATTGCTTTTCCAAAATAACATTCAGTATCATTTTGTAAACCTTAAAAGGTCAAGAGATATAATATGAAAGCTAGAGAATGTCAAGCCCAACAAAATCAAGAAAAGGACCACCAATCACCTACAAGTTGGCAGGATAACTAACCTTAGAGAAAGTACTTGAAAGATCATCAATGTCAGATAGAGATTCCAAGACCTCCCCCTAAAGAACAAAAACAAACCACTCATTCAAAGATTCTCAATAAAACCACGACAAGAATGACAAAAGACGAGAACATATAGTAAATTTCTGGGAGAGGAACAGCAAAGAGAAATATACAGATCACAAAAAAATGCATGTTCCCTATTAAGGCAACTGAAAGAAGATAGTTGTTTATGAATCTAAAGTGCATCGCCTATACTCACTAGAAATGTATGACCCCTTACATCTCCATGGAGTAATTTGGTCCTCAGATGAAATATATAGTCTATCAGCAATATGATCTCATATCATGCACAAAATGAATCATCCATCTGATAATTAGGCCATTATCAGCATATTCAAGTATCATCTAGGATCAGGAAGGAGTCCAATACACTCATTTCACAATTCCATTTGATTTCATTCAAAGGATAAGAATGTGAGGTCAAATTAAACATCAGAAGCAACTTTAGCCATGATATGTTAGATCCATTCTATAAGACCAAGCCCATGAACTGATTTGCTGTAAAGGCCATAATACCAAGTACAAGTATTCTACTCAAAAAAACCAAATAACAGAAAGTAGGTCTTAGATAATTACCCCCAAAACAAGTAGGCGAGGATATTCAATTGACTGTCTCAAAGGGCAAGAAATCAAAAGAACAGCATCCCAAAGCCAATCAAACTAAACTAAGCCTAAGTACAGAATGTAGACCGTATGCCCACTTAAATTTCGAGACATTTCCCACATCAATAACTAATCTACAGTGAACAGAAGTCATTGCCAAGCTTCCTTCTTACGGCTGTGGTAAAGGCAGAAAATAAAATATGTACACAAAGAATCATACGTTATTTTGGACGCCATATTGCCATCCCAACCAGAAAGATAAGGCATAACATTCAAACAAAGATTCATTTCAGAATTGAAAGACACGGTGCTAAATGAACCTATGTTGAACAAATAACCACATCAGATGCATGACTAGTCCAGTAGAAACAATCATCAATAAAAGAGTGGAAAAAAAAATATATACATATATATATAAATATATATAACCTCTTCTTTGTCAAATAGAAACTCCTCCTCGTCCAATGCTGCAGCAGGGACATCGTTGTCTTCGTCTTCTAATCCCCCCAATTCAACTTCTTCAACAGCATCATTACCAAAGAAAGCATACTGAGATGCATCGAATACCTCGACCCTGCCACACCAATTATTCCAATTAGTACAACACATATCACACCAATGATTCCATCAGGAGCCTAAAATGTTTCAATGAGTTTATAAGTACGCACACATGCAACGATATGTAATTCTTTTTCTAAAAACAGATAAATAATTAAATAACAGAATTAGCCCCTTTATTTCGGGAAGAAGACGTATTCTTCCTTTAGGCAATTTCCCTCCTTTCCAAACATCAATCATGCACTATTTCAAAGTGCTTTTAGCAACAACTCCAACTCTGTGATTTCACTCCACAGTCCACACAATTAATCCATTCATCCTATCCAAAAACCTGCTGCCTCTCGCTACAAATTATATGTCAATAACACGATTTTCACTTCAATCGCATGCAAACTACGTTTTCAACAAGACGAAAGCAATTCAACAAAAATGATGTATTCCACGAAGAAGATATCTGCTTCCACTTAAGCGATTTCGCTCAACAAAAACACATAAAATTCTCAATATCAATCCTCAAGCACGCACCATTTTAAAGCATTTTTCATATTTCTTAACAACAAAATCAACACGTTAACAAATTCAGCTCCACAAAATCACTCCAAACGCAATCAAAATAATTCAAAGAATGAATAAAAAACGGTTTCGCTCCAAACTTAATGGACGAAGCTCAATTACACTTCAATCCAGACACGAATTATGAAACCAACAAAACAACTAATTCTTCCAAAACAAACTTAAAACCGGATCTACTAAAACAAATACACACACACACACATATATATATCAAAGAAAAGAAGTAAAAGCAACCGAACCTGAAGAAGTATCGCCAAGTTGCTTAAGATTCTGAGGTAGATTAATCCGGCTATCTCCGTCGACGCCGAAACCGTCCATAACAAAAAGCTAACTAATAGCAAAGGAGAGCATAAGTCAAAAGGACAAAAAAAAAAAAAAACCCTAAGTTATGGGTTTGATGGTGAGGAGATCTGTCTGAACTGTACAGTTTGAGAAAGAGAGAGGAGTAGTTAATAATAATGGTACAGTATCGGATAAGTGAGTTGAGTCAGATCTTTATATTCTTGTTTTTTTCCTTTTAAATTTTGGCAAAATCAGGTATGGTGATTTGGAAAATGAATGAAGCGAGAGAAGATGAAGACGGAGGAGATGATGAAGAAGATGAAGAACCCTACCTATCCATTTTTCATTTGTGGTTTTACTTTTTCTTTTTTAAAGGGGAAAGGAAAAATAGAATTTGTATTTTGTGGAGAGAAGATTGGATTAATTAGAAATGAACCAATGTTTACTGGAGAGTGGTCGGTTAGGTTTTAAGACTTTTGATAGAAGATACAAATTTTTATGTTGGGCGGTGGAAATTTTTTTTCCCCCCTAATTCAGCAGGGTTTTCTTTTTTTCCATAATTATTTGAGCAGCTTTTATTTTACTTGTTTCATAGTAAAGATTTTTTTTTATATATAATTCAAACTTCATTACACGATGTCAACGGAAGAACAATATGTCTGCCAAACTGGCCTAGTTTGCAACATTTCACGTATAGGCAAAAGAACAGGATTGTTCCTTTTACACAAGTCAAGATCTTGCTCATGATAAACAACAATAAGTTCTTGTTTGGAGTTGTCAACAGAAAATTATACACATCTAAAGCATTGTCGAAAACAAAATTTGAGACTCCTTTCATGCTCAACAACAAGATCATGGGCTACCTCATTGGCATCTCTAATCATCCAATGTATCATTCATGTTGGGATCCTCTGGTCAAAGACCTGCAAAGGATTAGATCAATAGAGATGAAATCATAGTCAATATCCTTAGATTTAATCCACATGATTGCTAAAGAAGAGTCAATTTCAATGATAAGATTTGGAATCTTAAGATTTGCAACTAAACACGCTCCCCACAGGATAGCTTTAATTTCAACTTCAAGAGGGGATGCAGAAGAGGCTATTTTGATGAACCTTTTTATGACTTTACCATTGGAATCTTTGATAATACCCCTAAGCCAGTCGTTTTTGCATCAAAGGAAACGAAGGTTTTTATGTTCAACTTAAAGTGGCATTGGTGGGGAGGTTGCCTAAATAGCAAATCCCTCTATTGTTCGATGTATTACATCTCGATATTTTCTGGGTTGCCCGTAATTCCCTAACTTGGTAATTGATGATTTGAGGAAGTATTTCATTCTTTGTATTACTGAAGAACGACTATTCCTCTCTAACTAGACATTCCAAATGAAGGTACTCAACCATATTTGTTGAGGGATTTTTGTTCCCTCCCAGCTTTTCTTGCCTGAGTTTTTTAAGTTGTGCCAAAACCAGTCCTCAAAATCTATGGAAGAATTATACACATCAAGGTTCCCTCCAAGTTCTTGCCATTTTAATTTAGTCCATGGGCAATGCATAAATAGGTGGCGATCGGTATCCTATTAGGCATTACAAAAAATGCATGCATCCGATGGCACCAACATACCTCTATTCAAGAGATTTTCCTTAGTTGGTAGTCTCCTATTGAGACATCTCCGGTGAAATAATTGGACGTTTGAGTAGACTGGGATATGCTAAACCCATTCTTTTCCAGCTGAGTTGGAATCAACCTGGTTATGAAAACACTTTTTATATGCCTCTTTAATGGTAAACTGGCCATTTATTTCATCGTTATAGCACCAGACATCCTCGTGTTTCCCATTCAAGTCTATGGTACAAGATCCTAACCAATACTCTATCTGGGCATCAAGGGGATATCCAATTTTGTCTTCATCACATGATTCATTAATAGACAATGCTTGAGTAACCTTTAGATGTTCCATTTCTTTAGAAAATGGGACCGCCATGAGCTTTTGGAGGGGGCCATCCTCCTTTCGGTTATCTAACCAAAAGGAGGTTGTGTTACCATTTCTAATTCTAATCCAACCTATATTATGGATCTCCTCTAAGCAATCGACAATTTACCCGGATTCATATTTTCTTTAAACTTTCCTCCTTTACAATTTATCCTTAAAAGCCAGCCCAAGATTGTAACAATAAAATGAGAACTAAAAACTAAATACTTAGAAAATTTTAGATATATTTTTATTTGTTTTTAAACTAAATAAAGTGAAATAAATAAATAAATAAAGTTTTTTGATTAATTTAACACTAGTAAAGGCTTTCCAAAATAAATTACATTCTGGGACACTAAGATTGTCTAATTTAATTACTTTTACTCCTAAGTTAATGTTTGTCTAAAGTGAAGCCGGGATAAAAACAATAACAGTATGTTCACTTAATATGGATAGCTATTCATATCCACTCTCATGAAAAACAGTTTCTAACTTTATTGTAAATACTCATGTTTGGAAAATATCATCTATATAATTATCATCTCTGTGATAAATACAGTGAGTATTATATATTTTTTACCTTTTACTCTAATAATTCCTTGTTTTATTTTTTATACTAAGTAAACACTACGATAGTCATTACAACCCTATTACATTTCTATTGAGTTAGAATTTAATTCTCCCCTTATTACATAAGGTAAAGTGATCAAGCAGTAAAGTAGCTCTTGTTTTGAATGTGACAGAGGCTATTATTGTGTTCGCATGGCGTGTAAAAAGAAAAAGGAAGTAATTATTAAAGTAAAAGAAATATATATAATGTCTATTGTCTTTATTACAAAAAGATGATACTTGCATTGGTGATATTTAAAAAAACATGTATTTATGATCAAAATTTAAAACAAACCATTAAATGGTAATTCATGTGTATGGGGCTTGAATTGCAATTTACTATTTTGCATAATAGTAATTCATTATGAATTATTATTATCCTTAAATAAACGCGAGTACTTTTATGTAAAATGATGAAATGATGAATAGCTATTCTTCTCAAGTAAACACCATAATGATTGTTTTACGTAGAGTGAGTTACTTAATAAATGTGCATTTTCTACACATTTCTAGCACTTTTTCATGTATAAACTGACACTTCTATGATGAAATTCTGTCGTAAATAGATAAATACATGAACATGGGTCAATTATTTTAAAATCTTAAAAAAAATAAGAAGAATAGCAAACGTGATTAAGTTGGCTAATTTTTATGCATTTGTGATGAGAAATCCCAATAACATGTTGGTGCTCAAATGTTTGTGTTCAATTCGCTTTCGTTAGTCTAACGTTTCATTAAGGAATTGATACAAGCTTCTAACACACTTAGTTGTTTTCTGTTATTGCTATATTGATATACCCTAATATGCAAGTGCAACAAGCTAAGCTTTAGCAGTTATCATAAAAGACAGTAACAGCAGCCCAAATACGAAGTTTTAAAATGCAACAACATCAAGTAGTTATGATAGCAGGTCAATCAAAGCTAATCCTAAGTGCCAAGCAAAATAGAACAACCAATATTCAATTTGGAATGCTTGCTTCATAAGCTCGAACAACAGTTGATGTAACTTGGACTAGAAATCGAGCTCATTTCATCATCGATAGCAACAACAGGCATAAATTCTCAAAGCCTCTCCTTACGTATTGTGAATAACGTTAGTAGATGTTGCAACGAAGACCTGAGCATGTCATGTGTTGAGCAGCAGTTGAAGCAAGCAAGCACCACCTAGTTAGTTGAGTGAAAATCCGAACACTAGCAAAGCATCTCCAACAGCATCAGGAATGGAGATCCGAATAGTAGCAGCCCGATGTAAAGGAATTGAAGCTTCCGTACCACAACACCAACAACCCCAAAATGACTGGCACTTTAAGTTCAATCACTTACTACAAGTTATCTGACTTGTTATGAAGTGTTGCAACTTTTGCATAACTCGAACTCGCCTATCCATCACTAGGGATGTAACCGGATCGAGTTTGGAATGGGTCATGCAAAACCCAAACCTGACATGATTAGTTATGGGGTCACCCAATACCCTATAGGGTTTTTTCTATCATTTCCAAAAACCGCCCTCATAGGGTTTTTGCAAACCCGATTCCCGACTCGCTTCGAACTGATTAGATTTTTCTTTCATTTATTGCAATGATGTAACTTCAATAATAAAACATAAATTGTATAACATATATATAAGAAAATTAAAAAAATAGATATAAATTACATTTAATATGGAAATGAAATTATGAAATATGTAAATAATTATGTGTACATATATTATTATGAATTTTTTGAAATTTTATTATATATTTATACTGGATCGGGTTTTCCCATCAGTTATATATATGACCCAAAACTCAACTCAAAACCCTATAGGGTTCTAATATGATGCCCAAAAACCGCCTCAAAACTCTATAGGATTTGACACTATATGATTTTTAACGGGTCGGATGAGTTGGATACCCTATAATGGCCTGCCCATTTACATTCCTATCCGTCACCGAACAACAGTCAAACTCCCACACAACCAAGCTACTACTAGACTGATATAACAATAATGTCGATGTAACGCCTTAAATTTAGTTAAGGCGTTATTGCCACATATAATACTTTACGTATTACACGCACAGGCTTTCTAGAATGATATGTTTATATTGAACATTGCTATCCACTTTAATTATAGAAATCGTTTGTTTAAATTTCTAAAACAACTGTATTTAGTTAAAACCAAGCTTTTTAAAAAACATAATAAAGGGTTTTGCTCCTACCGGAGCAAACCAACTTTCTAAGAAATAAAATTTTATAAAATTATTTTAAAAACTACTCTTATGAGTAAATCAATGATTTCAAAACATTTAGGCTCCACAAGCCCTTTAAAGAATATTACAGATTTCAAAATGTAAATCCAGCTCTTAAAACAAATATAAAAACAAATACAAATGAAATCTCGAATCCTAACTCACTTTACTCATCCAAAATCACCCAAAACTCGAGCCAAGCATCATCACATCAACCATCATTGACAACAACTTCAAGATCATCAACAATCGTCATCATCCCATCATCATCACAATAATGAGCCCAAGCTCAGTACACGGTAGCACAATCACACATGAAGTGACACGCGAGCTTAACTAAATTCAATGCTTTAATCATTAAATTATTATATTTTCTTTAAAGTAAACAAATAAATATTGAAGCACTCAGACTCCAAAACAATATGCGAAATGACTTTTCATCCCTGGCCCACCACCGCAGCAATGGGGGAGCGCGCTGATAACCCCTACAGGTAACTATCTAAGGGCAGGAATCTAGGAGTTACGAGTAACCGCAACTGCTCGGGGTGTTGCTATAAGAAGTCCGATTACTTATATCTCTTATATAACCGATAAAGAAAAGTAATCTCATATGGGGTTTACAACCGTTATCAACTTTACTTAACTTAATCAATAGTATCCCCTAGTTCAATCGTCCCCATAAACATGATAGTTCATGTTATATCTTTTTAAGAATAAGCAAATGTTACAACGATACAATACTCCATATCAATTACCCATTGAACCACTAAGAAAGGTCATTGCATCGTGACTAGTGGCTTAAGCGCTTAAACTACCATGTCCATTCAAACAAGCTATCTCTCCTCATACCGAATTCAACGGCGAAAGCACAACCATCACCCATCGTTTATTAACCGAGTTTAAGTTTTAATTCGTTTTAAGATGCCTATCATAACAATCACCGTGCAAGTTACTGCGTACCTTATATATATGAAATCCAAATATAGGCTCAAACACCCTATCGGAAGATAATCTAGAAGACTCAGAAGCCAGATTCAAACATCTGTTTAACAATGTAAACTCTATAAGAAATATAATAAAAAAATCCGCTTATCTCAAACTTGTTTTATTACCCTATTTGATCATACACTAAATAGAAACCCTGCTATGGCTTTGAAGACCACCTTGCTAAAATACGGACAATTCTACTTTGTTTGTCAAAATATATATTTTTTCACTTTGCTTGTAATCTCTTATTACAAAAAACATCAACAAAGCATTCATATGCCAAAAACATTCATTTTCTACGCAAACAACCATTTGAAACAACATATTCCCTATGTTGCCTAAGGTTATCCTATCTCATTAACTTAAACTGACTATTAACTATTAACTCATTTTAACTTAATCATTTAATCCAATTACTAAGCTAAGATAGTTAAACTTAATAAACCTAATCTATTTTAGCTTACTAAAGTCCATATAGTCAAGTTAGATTAAGATTATTAACTGATTCATTTTTATAACTAAGATTCATGTCAACTTAATCTTATCCAAGTTGATTAAACTTAACCAATCTAATTCATTTTAGTTCATTCAAGTTCATTAAGCCAAGTTGAACTCAGATTATTAACTATGCTGCAATTTATATCAAACTTTATATTTAATCAAATTATTTATTAAATCTATAAATTCACTAAACCCATGCTTAATTATATCATTCAACAAGTATGACACATCAAATATCATTTATCTATCTCATTTTAGCTCAAAAAGATTCATTTTATACTTAACTTCACACTTTTATCTAGTAAAACAAGTTTTTAACTTTATTTGAAAAACATAGCAACTGGAAGAAAATCAAAATTTTGGCCTTGATACTTTTTGAATTTTCAAAAACTTAAAACATGAAAGTTGTAGATCTCTTTTTAATCTTTATAATGCATTTTGAATCACCTCAATCCGATATCGTATGAAATAATTATAATTAAAATACAAAACATCATTGCAGTAGGGAATTTCGCACCCGAGGCTAACCAGATTTAGATCATGGCCGTGATTCTTGGAAAGCTGTTATAAAATGACTTATAGGCTATGAATCACGCCCGTAATTATTGAGTTTCAAAGTTTTGTGACCAACCCGAAGCTAGCAAGGCATGGATCACGCCCATGATTCATAAAAATTTCCGAAAACCAAGCTTTTTCTTGTAAAATCAAGCCCGTGATTCATGAAAACACGCCCATGATTCATGAAAATACCCACATCAAATGCTACCAAGGAACAAATCATGCCCATGATTCATCTGATTTATCCAACTTGAGCCTACCAAGGCTCGAATCACGCCCGTGACTTGCTTCCTAATAGCCTATACGAACTCCTTTGTTTTTCAAACTCCATTTAATCAAACTTTTACACATTCTACTTCAACTAAAACTCCATAAAAGCAACATGCATCACATCACACTCACTTAGCAACACCAAATGTACAAAAACTTCATATCCCCAACATCATACCACTCCCATAACTTCATCAACTCATTTAACTACCATTTTATCATAAACTCTACTTATAACTAACATCAATTTATCATATATATATATATATATATATGCATAATCAACAATCAAAACAACATAAAAACAGTAATACCCAGCTTCATGGCAAGATCATGCAATTAGATTCTCTTATTGTTGTTGTTGAGTTACTTCTAACTTGATTTCTTTCTCTTAAATTCTCTTCTATAATTCATTATTTAATCTTGTTAGGATTGAGATTTGAGAGTTGAAATTGAAGAAAGAAAAGATAAAAAGAAGAAGATGAAAGAAAGAAAGAGAGCTACGAGGAAGAGAAGAGAGAAAGAGAGCAGAAATTGAAGAAAAGAAGAGAGAGAGAATATAAGAATAAAGGAAAAAGGAAAGATTAAAGATATTTTCAAAATAGGTTATTGAGTTTAAACCTTTCTAATAATTATCTTTAATATCAAAACTAATTAGAAAAATAATTTGAGAACATATATACTAAAAATTTATAACTTGATAGAAAAACATGATTCGAAAGTATAATTTGTGAAAATATGATATTTAACTTGGGTTCGGGTTTAAAACTCATATTTTTAAACAAGTAATTGATTTAAAAAATTAATAAGATTTTACAAAATGAAAGTTAACAAAAGTTTAAAGGTTTAGGAATTTACTAAACCTTTACAATGTTTATTTGGAAATTTAGGAATTCTAATTTGAAGTAGAGGGGTTTATTTAAAATATAAGATTGAGTAAAAGTTGGATAATTTTAATTTATAAAATCAAAAGAAGAAGAAATAGATATTTTAAAAATAATATTTAAAAACTCATATCTCAATTTAACCTATTTACTAACTTAATTGTATATATTTGCCTATTTCTTTTCTATTATTTATTATTTTACTCATTTAAATTATCTAAACTATATTTACAATTAATTATCTATTAGATTATTCAATTAAACCGTCCTAAATTAACTAGATGATGGTTTAGGGTATTTCATACGCATTAACAAACTCCAAGCTCCAACCACCGACCAAAAGATAGTAAATAAAGTTGCAATGCTAGTCCAAGTAAACATATGGTCAACTTCAAGTTTCAACACCGAGCAGCACTGACCGCTCAAGCTCAGTCCATGATCGAGATAAAGCTAGAGCAGCAGTAGAACACCAAGCTGCTGATGTGCTATACACCAACCATCAAGCTGGCCTCAACTTTGTACTAATCCAACCTACAACATGCCGACTAACCACTTTCAGTTGCAAATTTTGCGCCATTTTATTTCACTATTTTAAGGTCAAATTACTAATGCCCATTTTTGTAACCATTCAAGGGATTTCTATAGTACTTTCTATAGAATTTCAGAGACACACTCCACGAAAATATGCCAACTACAACCACTCGCATCTTATACAAGTCACATCAACCTTCACTAGACTTCAATTAACATTCACATCACCATAGATTCACTTACCAACTCACCATTCACATACAGTAACAGCTCTGTCCCAAACATGTAGGGCGTGATTGTTACATTGCACATATCTCCTTTAAGTATGCAATGCATTTCATTATTAAGTGGATTTCTAATTAAGTTTTAATTTGATAAACCGTTATTAATTTTTATAAAAATTTCAGCAGAATGTTGTTTGTTTATCCATCGTTCGGGTTTATCAAAACCTCTAAATTCAACCTATTTAGAAAATAAATATCATAAATAGTCATCCATAAATATTGTCCATAGGGCCCATTAGGAAATTACAACCTAAATACAAAACTTTTGGACTTAAAGGTTCATATAAAATGAACTAAAAGTATTCGATACTTAGTTGATTACAGTAATCCAAGTCTATGAAACATAATCACAATAACACTCTTATAGAAAAACTCATAAAACCAAAGTCCTGTACATCGCCATCCAATCAAGTCATCCCGCGTATCTCTCATTTCCCATCGAATCATCGATAGGACTTGAAATGTTAATAAAATGAGCTGCAAAGCCTAGCACATAGTAATACAAGTATATACCACATGTCATACGCTCCTAATCTAATGCAACAACCATAGTTTAAGACATTTAATTTAACATCCACAAACAAGGTATCTTCAACACCCAAGAAATACCAACACACACAATCATGGCTCCCGCCAAACAAAAGGAGTAGGGTTCCTCTAACGAATCATGCACTGAAAGGGGTGGAGGGTTTGATAAGTCCCCATGACTTACCATAAAAGAAAAGAGAGAAGTAGTCTCATATGGATCAATTCTACATAGATAACCATCAATAAGCACATTCCATTGCGACATTTTATGCAAGAACCCATACCCTCGCATAACTCTGTTGCAACTCGCTCCAGTTCCTAATTGATCATCTGGTTTTCGAATATACCTCATCGACCACCCACCTAAACTTGCCGCACACTTCGTGGGGGGTCCAACAGCTACAACTATCACATCATCCCGAAGTTGCGATTAGGCTCGTATCCCAGTCCAGAGATGTTAATCCTGGAGTAAGTAGCCAAGCAACAACCAACAATCAATTAAGCCAAGTTTAAATTCTTAGTCCGGTTATTAATACTATCTTAGCAAGCAACAAGCAATTACTACTGCCTGCTAGTCAGTTTGAGCTTACCATCCCTTTCCAAGCTCGATATCCAATAATTATTCATAATTGATACTGGGAATTAGTTCAAGATGACTACCTTTTATTTCATTCATGTTGTTTGTTACATCTATGTTACCTTAATTTAACCATAATTACTCAAATACAATGTTTAAATGGTCATTTGTGTCATTTAGTTAGGTTGTCTAGTTAATTATGTAGGTTATGGTTGGTTTTGGGGCTTAAGTTAACTAACTCTTAGTGGGTCTCGATTTTGGACATTTTAAGAATAGGTTCCCACAGTCCACTAATCTTGTTTAGTTTATAGTGTCCTACTCTAATTATTAAGTATGAATTGTTTTCATTCACATGAGACATCTAGATCAAGTGTGTTTAGATGATGTACACCGTGAATATGGTATTGGTACTTACTAATATGTATTTTGAAGGTCTTAGAAGATTACTTAAGGTTAAGGGAAGAATCAAGTCAAGTTTTATGCGATTAAAGGGAGAATAAGTAAAGTTATGAAAGGGCTAGAAAAGAGTACAAGGGACATATTTCCTCATGTCCTCTCATCATGGAAGGAGTTTTTAGACCAAAGAGGAACACAAAGGGATGGGTTACTCCGTGTTCCAGTAGTGTTTCTCTATGTTTGGGGATAAGAGAGAAGCACAAGAGGGAACATGTCTACATATATCTCATCGTATTCTTCTGTGCTTCAAAGCATTTTTTTTAAACAAAGAGAAGCACGGGGAAAACACGGTTGCACGTATCTCCTTATGTTTTTCTAGGTTCTAGACATTTTTAGAATAAAGAGATGCATGGGTAAAACACGACCTCATGTTCATGTGTGCTTTTATGGAAAACACATTTCTTAATGTTTAGACAACACGAACAAGCATACGACATCATGTGTATGCCATGTTCTTTTGGGTTTGTGCTACTTTGTCCTTATATTTGTTATTTTGTCAAAAACATGTTTTGGAACGACTTTAAGTGACCTTTAAGGTATTAGATGATCATGTTCATGCCTAATTTCATCTATTTTCATCTTCCATTTGTTAAAACATGGTTCATCAAAGTTGGAAGCCTTAAACATGTAGTTTTGACAACAACATCCATTTTTACCATAGTTCCTCTGCAAATTTTGGCATAACTCTAGTCCAAACATGTTCTTTCTCTCACTTTCACATTTGGGAATCTTGAAAAATTCAATTATTTAAATTCATATGTGACTTTCATTGACTTCATTCGATTTTTTATTTCTTATGATTGATGTCTGGAACTTTCACATACCATATATATATCAGCTTCATTTTCATTTCCCTTTGTCTTATCTGGTCTTTTGTGGATAGACCGCATTTTGGTCTTATATGGTTTTGGATAGAGCAATTCATCCGTCATTCCACCATTTTACATCTCATCCATCCACCTCTCTTCACCTCATTCACTGACCTTAACCTTGTCTCATTGACCTCGACTTCACTCAACTCATTTTATGGCACTATTCATTCTGAACCATCACAGTGGTGTTGGACCCTAAAATTACTATAAGACATTCTGTAATTTTTAAATGATCTCTTTCCTTTATCATCTATAATGAACTGTGTTCAAATTATTATAATGAATGATATTTCATTTTTTCAGTATCAGCTAGATTTACTTAGTAGGATTATGTGACCAGTTTATGGTTTTCCTAAGTAATTGATTAGTTTTTTATAACTGGTCTTGTTGATATGGAATTTTATTATTTCTATTTCAATGTTTATAATGCAAAATTTATCTATGAATTTATTATAAATTAAAGCTTAAGATACTTGAAGGAGATTCTAAAACTTAATTGAAATAGAAAATACAACTTCTAAACCAACACTGATACATGTGGTTTTAGCTTAAATTATTGAACTCAAGTTCTTAATGCGGTCAAAATTGTGGTTTATCACATGGATGCGTGCTTGAACTATAAATTCAATTGGAATAACGTGGCTCATGAGAGAAGTGTGCTATTTAACCGATGATTATAAATAGATTACTCGATAGGGACATTGATGTGCCTAGAACACCCTAATACCACAATTACGATGTGCCTATGATAGAAATTCCATAGATAATCAATTTCGGACAATGAAACTTTACAAACTCACAAATCCAATTCCTGTAATCGAACAAATAAGCATAATAAACCCTCGACTCGTAACTGGATATAACACACCAGCAAGAGAAAAGTCTTACCATAGTTTTGTTGATATTACGCACAACAATCCCTGTGTTATCACTTGCCACAATCCACAGATTGATAAGAGTATGCAATTGATAGAAAAACTCCAATTTAGGTTAAACTTAGCAAAAAATGATGAGTTTTTGTTGCAAAGGGGTATTTATAGGAGTCCGCTAAAAGTGAAATAAAAATAAAGGACAAAACTAAAAGAATGACACATAATAGGATAGAGGTTGCCAACCTTTGAAGGCTATGCTGTCAGCCTTGGAGGCGGCGTATAATGTAAAATGCCAGCTTTCAAATGTTGCAATGCCGGCCTTCATCTGTCGACTCATCTACTTCATTTGCTATGCTAGATCCCCGATGTAATGATAGATAGACTTCTAAAATAACCTAATCCTTAACCTAGATTAGAAATTGAGTTAAGATAGATTTCAATAAGTCAAATGAATCATAAGATAGAATTAGACGAGTTGATATAATTTAGTTAGTAACTAATTAAGTTGAAATTTGAGATTTAAATTCCAACATCCCTAAACATGTCATTAAAATGTTTAGAGGATTCCTAAACCCTTAATTCATTGCTTAAATTCCAATTCCTATATCCCTATAAAATTTGAGTTCATTTGCTTGTATAAAAATATCAGTTTTTAAACCTGAACTTAAATTAAATATCATTTTATCTAATGTAAATTCTTAGATTAAGTTCTTAATTTCTAACCTATTAGTTCAAAAATCATCTTCTAAATACTTATGGAACTATAAATATTAATACGATAGTTATAAACCTATACCCTATTTCTAAAAGGTCATAAAGTTTAAGCCTTATCATTTGTTTTCTTTAATTATTTTCTCCTCTCTTTCCATGTATCTTCTCATCCTTCTTCTTTCCCTTTGCTTTTCTCTCTCAAAAACTTAACCAAGAATTTCAATTTTAAAAAGAGAATCAAGGATAGAACATAGAAAGAGGAAAGCAAATTTAGAAGTATAAACAAAGCTCGAGTATGCATGTGTTATTGGATAGATAAGTTTTCTATTTCAATTTACCTTTTGCTTTAATTATTATTTACATGTTTATATGTTGTATAGATGTTAAAATGAGTAGAGTTGCTGTTTATATATGTGTTTTTGTTGGTTTAATGGTTGATGAAATTTGGGGTTGATGAAGAAGATGATAAATAGTGAAGTTAGGGTTTGTTGGAATGGTTTGGTGTTGCTTGATGTTGTTGGATGGAGTTTGAAGTGTTAGAAGTTGTGTTTTTATATCATAGTATGTAGTATGATGATTGTATGGAGCTTAGAGTGTGATAGGATGAGGTGATTCAAGACGCTACAGAAAGCTTAAAAAGAGATCTAAAACTTTCATATTTTAAGTTTTTACAAATTCAAAAAGTATCAAGGTCGAAATTTTACTTCTTTTCAGCTGATACATTTTTCAAACAAAGTTAAAAACTCATGTTTGCTTGTTAAATGTATGTTTGCTTAGGAAATGAATCTTGTTGAGCTATAATGAAGTAGATAAATGGTAGTTAATGTGTTATATTAGTTAATTCATATAATTAAGCATGAATTAAGTAGATTTATAGATTTAATAGATAATTGGATTAAATATAGAAGTTAGTTATAAAATGAACTTAGCTAACTTAATAGACTTGAATAAGCTAAAATGAATTGGATTGTTTAAGTTGAATCAACTTGACTTAGTAAATAAATTAAATGACTAACTCTAATCAATTTAGCTAAGATTAAGTTAAAATGAGTTTAATAGCTAATGATTGGATTCGATTAATATGTTAGGATAAACCTTAGTTTAATATGAGGAATATGTTATTTCAAATGTGTGTTTACTTGGAAAATGAATTTTTTTGTATATGAATTCTTTGTTAATGCTTTTGTAATAAAACACTATAAACAAAGAGAAAAGAAATTCTTCGACGGACAAATGAGAACTGTTTGTATTTTGGTGGGGCGATATTTGCAGCCATGGCAGGTTCCTATTTAATGTATAATCAAATAGGGTAATGAAACAAGTTTGAGATAATGGATTTTTATTATATTTCTTATAGAGTTTAATTTTTAAACAGATGTTTGAGTTTGGCTTCTGCATATTCTGGATTATCTTCTAAGAGGGCATTTGAGCCTATTTTGGATTTCATATAAAAGGTACGCAGTACTTGCGTGTTGGATGCTGGATAGGCGTCTAAAATGGATTAAGAATTTAAAGATGGCTTAATTAATTGATGAGTGTTGTTTGTGTTTTCCGTCATTGAAATCCGATTCTTGTCCTGAAGTGGAAGATCGGTATTGGTCCGAGGAGTAACACCTTGTCCTGAGATGAGCATGATAGTTTAGGTGCTTAGGCCACCTCTATCATTGAGAGATGACTTTCATAAGTGGTACGGTTGGTAGCTGATGGAACAAATGGTATCAATGTAATGTTTGCTAAAACTTTGAGGGAAATACCATGATTTAGTTTATGTTTATGGGAACAACTGAACTATATTCATGCTGTGGACTGAGTTCAAGTAGAGATGGGTAACAACTGTGATATATGGATGAAGCTATTTTCTCGTTTTCAGATATATCATATAGGAGATATAGGGATTCAGACTACCTATATCAACCCTTTGAGCATCGAGAGCGTTATTCAGAATCCCTAGATTCCCTAGGCTTGTTTCGAAGTATGAGTTCTCCAGTGTTGATTTGTTTACTTTAAAAGAAAAGATAATAACTTGTTGATGTTGCATTGCATTTAGATAAGCTCGTGTGCCATTCCATATGTGATTGCGTTACTATGTACTGGGCTTTGGCTCATCCTTGTTATTGTTGTTCTTCTTGCAAGATTTGTTATCGATGATGAAGATGAGTGATGTTATTGATGGTATTGTTGTTGTTGAATGATGACGGTGATAGTGATGATGGATGATGATGATGTTGTTTGGCTCGGGTTTTGGGAGCTTCTGTTGATTCGAAGAGGATAAGTGAAGTGAGATAGGAGCATGGATCTGTTTTTAGTGATTTTGTTTTCTTTTTGTATTGTTTTATAGAGATTAGATTTATTTATAAATTTGTATTTTCATAAAGAGCCTTTTAGTGCCCATATGTTTGTAAATGATTATCTACCCCTAAGAGTAGATTGTAGGATGTTTGATTAAAATTTTGTTTCTTAGAAAATTGGTCTGCTCGGTTGGGAGTAGAGTTTTTATTTAAAACTTGTTTTATAAAATAGATTTTCTGCTGCTAAATCCAATTATTTAAAAATACAAGTAAATGCTTTTATAACCTAAAATTGAGTAGCAATGTTCAACATAAACAAAATCTTTTAAAGGAAGCCTGAGCGTGTAATATTTTAGAGTATTATACGTGGCGGTAATGCCTTAATTGATTTAATGTTTGATTAAATTTTTAGAGCATTACAACTTCATTGGAATTGTATCCATACAAGGAATAAGAATTCACTAAATGGACTTCATCTAGCACCATGTGATCACCTAATATCCTCAATGCAAGATTTTGTAATCCTTTGGCTTGAGCATGAGTAAGTAGTCATGTGACTGGAATAAGTTGATTTCTATCAGATATCTATGTTATAGTTAGAATTTTACAATTCGAGAGGGAAGCAAATTATTGTGAGTTTAATTAAAATCCATATAAAACAAACTCGATTGTAACTATAATGCAACGAATTAAAATCTTAACCAAACCATTACATAATCCTACACCTATTTACTGAATGAGTCTCAAACAATAATTTTAGTATTAGTGTATTCTTTAGTGTTATATTAGTTATAATTTATAGTGGTAATTATTAGAAGCAGCTTAGTTAGTTTAGAAATCTCAAAATCCAATTTGGTTGCCTAACTTAAAGTAAGACCACCATAATATAGTACTTAGTCAATTAGCTCTATATGAATAACGACATTAAATACTCCAACTTAGCTATACTTGCATGATCGATACACTTGTTGGTGGCTTTTCCATTAAAATTGATTTTCATTAAAAACGTGTATTTATAGTTGCCTGAAAAATATAAAATCCACGCGATC
Organism: Combretum micranthum; assembly: GCA_024138025.1. Taxonomy (NCBI): domain Eukaryota; kingdom Viridiplantae; phylum Streptophyta; class Magnoliopsida; order Myrtales; family Combretaceae; genus Combretum; species Combretum micranthum. The sequence continues at coordinate 102,722 of JAMXBD010002715.1, read as the reverse complement.
ACTAGAAAAACACTTCAAGCATTACTAATTCCACATAATATTACTTTTACCTCTAAAATCTTTTAAATTGAGTATTTATAAAACTCCTTAAACGTTAATCTATGAAGTCATATCCCATTGCTATAAGAGCAAGACAATAGAGATCAGGGGTAGGTAGACATCAGCACGGGCGGTTCCGAACCGTGAACCGCCCCGAACCGTCACCCGGTTCCTGAACCGGGAACCGCCCCGTGGTGACGGCTCCGAACCGTTTAAGAACCCGTCGGTTCCGCGGTCCAAACGTTCCTCGTGGTGGAACCGGCGGTTCAACCGGGTCCGGAACCGCCATTCCGGACCCGGAACCGCAGTTCCAACCCGCCAGAAAAAAAAAAAAAAGAAAACACAACCTACAACCAAACAGGAAAATGAAAAGAAAAAATGGAGCGTGCGCGGGCTGGATTTGGGAGGTGAGGTGCAGGGCGTAAGGGGGGAAGGGGGAAGGAGTGCAGGGGAGAAGGGGTAGGGGGCAGGGGGCAGGGGGTAGGGGCAGGGGTAGGGGTGTGTAAGGGGTAGGGGCCAGGGCAGAAAAAAAAAAAAAAAAAAAACCAAAAGAAACAGAAGCTTTTATTTTGTTTTTTAAAAAAAAAAAAAAACGATTCTACGGGAACCGAAACCGGAACCGCCAGAACCGGCGATTCCTTAGAACCGTGAACAGCCTCAGCTCTGTGGTTCCGGTTCGGGTCCAGAACCGACCCGAACCGTGCCAATGTCTAGGGGTAGGGGAGGCATGGCCAATTTGGTTTTTTCCATCTTAAAGCAAACGTTTAAATAACGATTGGTTTAAATTAAAAATTTTCCAATCTATTAAACAACGTTTGGTTCGGTTTATATTACATAATAAATCAAAATTCTAATTAAAAAAAGTTTCTTCTAATCTTTTAACATTCAAGTATTTATTAGCATGTAAAGTTTAAATTGCAAATTACATTAAAATATTTCATAAATCCATCATAATCATAATTTATGATCCTCCATAAATTCATTCAATCACCACTCAAGCATCCATCACCACCAAATTACATTCATTATCAAACATACAAGTCACAATTCCTATAAAACCATTAAGTTAATTATCTACCAATAAACTTGACCAAAAAAAATCATCCTACAACAAAGTTCAACTACAAATAAAAATGATTCACTAACAAAATACATTAGACAATTAATGCATCGTAAGAGTCATAACTAAATAAATAAATTTAGTACTTCACAAAGTTAAAACGATTAACAAAAAAAATTAAGCCACCGACAGCATGATATATATATATATCGAACCAAAATTTAAAAAAAAGAACAGGTTAATATTAATACATATTTATAAAAAATATATTCTAATGAAACCATAAGAACTTTACGATCTCTAATCATACATCATAAGGAATTTATAGTTATAAATAAAATATTATATATTCTTTCTAAAATAGTTTGGTTTAGTTTTATGGATTGGTTCGATTTATTACTCTAAATCAATCATAAATGTATGGATTGATTTGGATTGAAATTTTTTAAAAAAAAATTATTAAAAAAACTATATTTTTATTTAATTAGTTTATTTAGTCATTTTTCCCCATGATAATTGAATGTGTAAGATTCAAGAGACTTAGATTGGCTTGCCGAAATTCCCAATTTAGGTGATTGGCTTGACGAATTAACTTTACAACAAATCTCTAAAGATCAATAAGACTAGACAAAATTGGACCAAAAGGCCAACCCAAGCATCAATTTCATAAGGCTTGGGATGGCTTAGGAAGCACTTGTTAAAATTGACTAAAATTTGTTAAAAAAAAACAACTATAACTATACTTCCACCTCTTCAAATCTTATTCTTGACAAGTAGATTTGAAAGTATTAAAAAGAAACTAAAAGATAAAAGAACAATCGTTGAATTTAATGTTGTATTTGGGTGAATAGAACAAATTAATATTACACATTATTCCACAGAATATTTTTCCTCTATTTAGTTTTAAAAACATTTACCATAAAAAATATCTATTCCTATAATAAAAACGTAAATTGCCATTATTAGTGATTTATTTTTTTTAAAATAACCCTAATCGCAAAGCAAAGGAATTGTAATTCTATTCTGTCTTATTCAATTATAGTGGACCGTTATAATGTAAATCTACAATTGTTCAAGAACGGGAGAAAAATCACTTATTTAATCAAAGAGACGTGTAATAAATTTATCCCCTGGATCAATCAAGGTCATCGAATGTTTCATTCCTAAAAAAAATATGTAATCAATTAGTTATATAATATATTGAATCTATAGACATATTATTCGATAAAATCGTTAAATCAATAATCGAATAAAATTGCATCAAAATAGTATAAAAATATAGCAACAACAACAATAATAAGCTATTTATCTATTTATGAAACATTTGTTCGCAAATCTATCTTTTTTTATTAACCACATTATTAATTTATTATCATTTTAATTTATAAAAAAAATCCCACAGTACCAATTAAATAAACTTTTGATATTATGCCTTCAATTAAATAAATGGTAACTTATCACTATTAACAACTGTCTATTAAATGGATCAACAATCCCATCGAAAAAATTAATTTAAAAAAGAAAATAAAATCAAGATTGGACTATTAAATGTTGCTCGTGTTTTTCTGAACGGGATGGACCTTGGAATAGACATCGTCACGGTCCGTTCGTCTGGAACCGGACCCGAACCGCCGGTTCCCCCGGTTCCAAAAGTGGTGAACCAGAACCGGACCCGTGAGAGCCGTCCGGTTCCCGGTTCTTAGAACCGTCGTTTCTCACGTCGTTCTGGTTCTAAGGATCCGGAACCATGAAAAAAAAAAATAAAAAATCAATTAAATAATTTACTTAATTTAACTAAGAAAAAAATACAAAATAAATTTTAACTTGAATAACATTGAGCCTAATAATAATTGTTCATGGCATTATTAAAAGAATTTTATAATTATGTATTTATTTATATACAATCACTTGCACTTTTTTATTGTTATATTAGCAATGTACACTATAAAATATCAAAGATATAAATAATTCTCAATAACAAAAAATGAATCACACATTGTTAAGAAAGAAAGTCTACTTTGATTAGAAGTCTGCATAAATTTAACAATATATGATTTCAAATGTAATTATTACTTATGTTGTTAATAATAATACATTTGAAATCATATATTGTTAAATATTGTGAATAGAAATAAAATTTTTATTAATTTATGCAAAAAATAGTTTTAAATTTTATTTATAATTACAATTTTTTATAATTTTCTTTTTTTCTTACTTTTTTTTATAATTTCTATGTGTAGAATCGCCGTTCGCCGTTCTTGAATCAACGTTCCAAAACCGCCGGGTCATACGGTTTTTAGGGATGGAACCGTAAGGACCCGTCAGAACCGACGGGTCCTTTACCGTTCAGACCCCCATTGTCGGCCGGTTCTCGATTCAGGAACCGCCGGTGACGGTCAGGTCGGTCCCGGTTCGGACCGACCCATGATGATGTCTACCTTGGAATTGGAGGAGGGAAACAAGTGACTTAAGGAAACGGGGCAAACCAAATAATTTTACGAAAAAAGTGAGTGGTCTTTTCAAAAGAAAAGGCCTCTAGTCTTATGGGTCACTTTGAATTATCTTATTAATAATGCATCTTATTTATATTTTATTTATATGATTGATTTAATTTATGTACAAGTAAAAATATTTATTTTTTAATAATATTTTTTAAAAATAATAAAATAAGATAGCAAAACGATTAAAACAGATAAAACAAACAGTCCTATGTATTTTATATATATATATATACATATATATATATTATCAAGCTATCTCAACGAATACTTTGTAATTTTTTGTTTTCACGTGTACGTGTACGTGTAAGCGTGTGAATGAAAGGAAAAGGAAGAGTTGAGATAATAGTGAGAGCAGAGAGCGGACCCATCACCTTTGAAACTACTTGGACTTTAAAAGGCAAAAATGATATGGATTGGAACTTGTAATTAGGGTTCCTTCAGCCTGAAGGTTAGAGCACAATGGACCATCTCCCTTTGAGCTCTCCAGTCCGTGTTTTAAACATTAGTATTCCATATTCGACTGATTTCACATGGACATAATGGAGTAATCGTTTCACTTTAATAAGCATCCACCATGCAAAAATTCAATTTATTATACAAATTTAAAATATTAAAATAATTATTAAACAATACAATCAAAACTCTCCAAAAACATATACTCTCGATCTTCTTATTTTGTTTCTTAAACCACACGTGATCTGCTTCTTAAAAATTAAATTTATTTTTATTGTGCATGTGTAGTTTGTGTTTAAACCTAGTAATAGCTTTTCCAACGAAACCTTCGAGTAAATGATGAGGATTTGATCTTGATTTGGTTCCCTAGTAATTCCAAAATATGATAATGTGAAATAAAATAGTTAGATGTGAAGAAAAAGGAGAAAAATATAGATAAGAAGCTGTATAATGTTAAATGTCTCTATTTCATGTTGTTATATTAAGCAAGTTGTTACCTTTTTTCTTTTATTTCTTTTTTCCTAACAAGAGAAGCATGTTATTACTCTTCCACCTTAAAAAAAAATATTGGCAATTTAATTATAAACCAAAACATGAAATGATTTATGAAAACTCTATACAGCTACTAAATTTTGTCCACCACATTATTAAATTTTGGTGTCCATCGTCACCACCATTCTTCATCCATCATTCTTCCTCTCTAACAAAAGCAAGTACCTATCCCACGCGCACGCAACTAAATGACGACACATTTGATATCATCATTTTTTCCTTAAAAAAGAATGTTTCCTTAAATATGTGTTAGATGAATTTATATATATCATGACATATTCACATGGACATGTGAACACAATGGTAAATATGATAAGTGGCAATCACAACTATGCTGATACCTTTAGCATTATTGCCCATCTACCCATATGCTTCAATATTTTACTTTATTCTCATGGAAACTAATGCAAAGAGTATTTTAGCTTTTTACAATTTTAAGCATCAAATCATTTCAAAAGGAAAACTCAATGTTCAGTCTTCTTGTTTCTTAAGTTTTTTCGCGAATCTTAGATGTGCTTTATTCTCTACTGTCTTGTACATATGTTTGGTGAAAACTAATTAGTGCATCCATATAAATAAAACATATGTGGATGTTATGTGACTACTGGAATTAACTATGAAAAGTTCAATTATGGTTAAATCGAACTTTTTAAAGTTTATGTATAGTTACTGTCGAGCCTGGATTTTGATTTTCGGTTTAATTTTTTTAATCCGATCCGTATTAAACCCAAACCCACTTAACTACTAGTCTGCGAAAAAATTTGATTTATAAATCAAACTTTATAAATCGAAATTTTGGATTCGAGGCTAACCTATTAAAATCGTATGGTTACCACTTGAAATTTAAGATTTAAAGTTTATCCTTTTAATGCTCGAAAAAAAATATTTACAAATTTAACATCTACAAGTTATTATTGCAATTTTAAGAAATAAAAAAATTATTTATATTAACATTTACAAATAAGTACAAATAATATTGATATTTACAATTTATTATTAAAGCATACAATATGAATAATGAATTAATTCAAAATAGAAATAAACAAAAAAAGGTTTTTTTTTTTATATTCTTTATGTCGCCATTGAGGTGCCTACGTACCTGTTGATCGGGATCAGACAACACGTAGTTCTCTTTAATGAAAAAATTTAATATGTTGGTTAATTTCAGTATTTCAAAATCTTATCACTTTAATTTTATTAAGTTTGATTTAAGAGAAATTATCTAATTCTATTGATTCCTAAATCTATCAAATTAATTTTGAGCAAATTTATGAAAATCAATCTTTCTAAGTGTCAAACAATTTTTTTTTCTAAACAATACATTATAATATCACTCATCACATTAACTCACATAAAATATCACAATAACTATTAAAAAGCAAACTTACCAATTTAGCAAAATCAAGAACATGTAAACATCATCTACATATCATTATATAACTATAATCAAGATCATACTAAAAAAATCAACTATTCATAACGCTAAGTATCGAGTAACATCTAAAATCACATCTATTAAAATTAATACATGAATATGAATACCAAGACGAAATAAAAAATTAAGAATTAAAAAATATTGGAGAGAGTAGACCTTTTTTTTTTTTTTTTTTAAACAGAAGATAAGAGAGTGTTTATACGCTTTAATTCGACCAAAACCTTCATAATCAATCAATCCTGAACCTAAGGCTTGTAAAATAAATTTTGGGCAAAATTTGAATAATTCGAATCAAAACCGATGTAACTTTCCAATTAAATGCAATAAATGACATGTACCTCCCATATTGCAACGTTCCAAATCATTAAATTGCCTAAAAAACAACTTTCACATGCTTTTGAATTTTTAGGAAAGTACCAAAAATGAGTTTTTCCCAAATTTGAAGTCTGGATTTAAAAGAATAATTATTAATGAAAACATGCTATTTTTATATCAAAACAAACTATTCCATGTCTAGTTTCCAACTGCCTTCGGTTTGTAGAAAAAAGGTCCGGAAGTGGACCGAAAACGAGCTCAAAATGGGTCGATCGGACTATTCAACGAAGAAGATGAACAGTCAATTTTTCAAATTATAAAACTATATATATACCTGTATATTACATCCATTATATTTATTTCCTTTAATTTGATTTATTTTTCCTAATTTTTATTTCTAGTCATGATACTCAAAATGCAAAAAAAAAAAAAAAAAACTTTCAATTTAGCTATATTTGCACTAATATTAACATTTATTATTAACAAATTGACAAAAATAAATTGTCAAAATGACGTGTCTACAATTACATCTTTTTTGGTTTTGGTATCAAATTTGATATTTTCCCTATAACTTGTATCTACTAGCTTTTATTAATTTTTTTATGGAAAATTTTACTGATAAGAAACATTACATTTTCATGAGCATGATTTAGCTAAAGTTTAATTGTCTATTCTAAAAAAAATTGTTTGGATTTAGATAAAATTAATGATTTTTATTTAAATGAACTAATGATGGTGCTTATGGAATAGTTGCATTTCAACATAAGAAGTTAAAGAACAATTATGATGCTCAATATCATTTAAAGTTGATTTTTAATTTGAATGATTATATTTTTCGATGGGACCATTCAGTCAACCTCTAACCGTTAAAATAAATATAGTAATTGGAATATTAACTATTTTTGTGATTCAATCATGGTTGGATATAATATGAGTTATTGGATAGTGACGTCAGTCCCTTTAAAATTAATGACGTGGCCATATAATTTTTCTAATGTTTTGGGAAAAAAGGAATTGCAACATTGAATATATTGAATTATTTTTTATATGTTTGAATAATTAATAACTATATATATCTCACTTTTAATAGGATAAATATTAAACTTAATACTTGATCTCACGACAAGTTAGATCCAATCAAAATTAATGATGGGACCATAGAATTTTCTCATGTTTTGGGCAAAAAAAGAATTGTAGCATTGAATATATTGAATTGTTATGTATAGATTTGAATATATATATCTCACTTTTAATAGGATAAATATCAAACTTAATACTTGATTGCATGATAAGTTGGTTTAATACATGAATTTAAAATAGTTAATTTAATACCTAATCCAATTTTTTAATATTATTTTTATCATAACATCTTTAACATCTTTTACCCTAATTGCAGATGTAGAAGAGGTAACATATTATTGAATTTATACTATTGCTCTTAACACTTGATAGGATGCTTCTTTGAAATTTGAAAACAGAGTAAGTGGTACTAGTGAGAAGGTAAAAGTAATAACGTAACGTTTGATTCGGTATTAAGTTGACCACTTAAAGGTTCATGTATCGGTTTTAATTTTTGTGCAATTTTAGGTACCAAATTTGAAAAATTCCTTTATTATAAGGATTACTTGTAAACTAGCTATTTGATCTAAAACACAACTAAGTATCGTAGTAACTATCTATAAGGAATAAGATTATAGTAGAATACTCCTATTATGATTAAATAAAGGAATATTGTTTTGAATCAAAACTCAATTTAAGGTGCAAAAGGAAGGACATATGATGTTTTATTGTTTTGATTTTTGAATCAAATGGAAAAGTGCCTAGGTTTTGGTATACTAATTAAGTTGATTTTTTGGTATGATGTTCATGGTTTGGTTCGATTTAAATTATGGGCCACATTTACATATTAATTTAAATGCAATTTGGTTCAATTTGAACTACTTTTAAGAATTCCTCATTTTGGTTCATGTTACTATAAAATTTCTAGAAAGATTAGCTAAAGATTGATGTTCGAATTAATAAATATCATGTAAGGTGAGAGCGAGGTAGCGTAAGTTTATTTTGGATTTGAGATTGTAACCACCAAAGTGAAATTGGTAGGTTGAAGGGATTGAGTGCCCGAGAAGGAAAAAAAATGAAAAGGTAAATGGTTTTATTAAAATGTTATTAAGGTTTGAAAAAATAAAAATCACCTATTGTTTAATTTTTAATTGGAAGCTGTTTGATTTGATTCAAGTCGATTTAACCGGTTTGGATTGTTACAACCCTTCATCTGTTTTGAAACCTCTTCTATCGGATTAAAAAAAAGAAAAAAGAGAAGGAAAAACTCATTGTACCGTTCGATCCATTTGATTCGGTAATCGGGTTTCGGTATGATTTAAGGCTCTACCGTTGATACTAAACTGATCCGGAGGGCGACGCTAGACATTTTTCGAAACTGGTCCACTCGCGGGCTACTGTCACATAAGCTTTCGCGGATATACTTCTTCTTCTTCCGTGTCTTCTTATCACTCACCCCCACACCCCCCCGCCCCCGGCCCCCTTCTTTCTTTCTCTTTCAACGATAAGAAGAAGAAGAAGAAGGAAAATGGCGAGGATAGCAAGCAACAAGTTGATTCCTGCATTAACAACACTTCCAATAAAGCCCTCATCATTATGCATATCAAGAACCCAATCCCTATTCACCTCCACGGGCATGTTTGGATTGAAGAGGAGGAGTTCTCTACTTCAGGTTCCAGAATAGCATGAGCTTAAGAGCTGGTATTGTAGGCCTTCCTAATGTCGGCAAATCCACTCTTTTCAATGCCGTCGTAAGCGTTCCCCCCCCTCTATACTAAAGTATCCCTTTGATTTTTACACGAAGACCATTTTTTTTTTTAAATTTAATTACGTGTTGTATCATTACAGCTTGTGTGGTGGCGGCGGCGTGAATGGTAGTTTTTATTTAGTGGCAATAATGTAATGGCGGTAATGGCAGTGACAGTAATGTTGGTATTAACAGGTTTTGTGGGACTGTGACGAAGTTAGTCCAGGTTGTTTGGTGTGTTGGCGTGTCTCGTGCATTCACGAATAATTTGTCCAATTTACGGTTGTGCACTCTGTAACATTTAGTTGATTCAGTTAATGACTTTACATTTAGCCTGCCAGGTGTTTGATCTTTATTGTCATAACTTATAATAGGTCCATTAACGTGTCGGAAAGTAAGAAATCGACTATTTGAATGCTGCATTGATAACGAAGACGGGAGTATTTATGGACTTAAGTAAATGGTGGAATCGAGTGGTTTTGCTGAATCTTGTAGGGTGCTGCTAAATTATAGGTTGAAACTGTTTATAATATTTATAAGATCGACGGCAATAGCTGGGTGAGGCTTTAGAATGCTGAACAATGTTGATATGGTGAAGATTTGAACTTGAAATAGTATGACTTGACTTAGAAGGATTTTTGGGGGACTTTGAAATATGAATTTATGGATCTAATCAAAAGGTATGCAAGACGGATTTGCTGGTGTAAAAAGAATTTATGTAGTTTAAAGTCAAATCAATCAGTGGGATGGGATTTACCATCGTGTAATCAAGCAAAATGGGATGTTTACAATACAGAACAGGGTCAGTTTTGTGACATTTTGGGTTATTCTTGGTGGCTTTCCATTTCGCTTTATTTTTCTTCTTTGCCTATATTCTATCTTGATGCTAATTGCTACTGCTTTCGACTATTTAGGTTGAAAATGGAAAGGCTCAAGCTGCTAATTTCCCATTCTGCACCATTGAGCCAAATGTAGGAATTGTTGCAGTGCCAGATCCTCGTCTTAATGTCCTTTCTGATCTCAGCAAATCTCAGAAAGCAGTCCCAGCATCTGTTGAGTTTGTTGATATTGCTGGGCTAGTTAAAGGTGCCAGTCAAGGAGAGGTGAGATTTTTGATAATATGCATTGCTTGTTTTGCTCTGCCTCACAAGCGTTCAGTGTGACTTTTTATTTTTATGATTTAAATGAACTTTGATAGCATTTGTTAGAGTCATCTTAACTTCTATCTTTATCTTTACAGGGATTGGTAACAAATTTTTGTCCCACATTCGAGAGGTGACTCCATACTCCAGGTATGTTTACCGTTTGAGAAGGTTCTTTCTCATGTTACTAAATGACATTATGTTTATATACACAAAAAAGTGCATAAATTCAAATTGGAGTCATGGTTCAAAGGATCCTCGAATCCAGATTCCAGTGAAGAACATGCTTAATTTCCAAAGTAGCTCCTCATGTTCTCTAACCAATGACATCTGGATGCATTTTTAGGTTGTACGCTGCTTTGAGGATAATGACATTGTACACGTTAATGGAAAAGTTGATCCAAAATCTGATATAGATGTAATCAACTTAGAGCTAATATTTTCTGACCTGGACCAGGTATGCTACTTATGCTGTTTTCACTGGAAATCCTTTTTGCTTAGAGAAAAACCATCTGGATTTAATTTTATAAATTTTATTCCATCTTTTGCAACTCTCTCCCAAAACCCTGCGCACAGGGCAATTTTTCAAATATTATAATATAGAAAACAACCAGAGGTTTGTTTTAACATATACTGTAGAGCCTTGGGGCTGTCATCTTACATCTCTCATAGTGAACTTAATAAATCTTAAAAATCCATCTAAAACAACTGTTCTTAATTATGTAGTGCAAACTCAATTGAGGCCTTACACAACAAATATTCCAGAGAGGGGAATGAATGTATTGATCATCTAACAAGTGTTAATTAGATGTATAATTTTCCTTCTTGTTTGAAGCAATAAAGATTAAAGATCTTCTCAAGAGTTAAGATGATTCTTTTGCATCTCCTTCAGATTCAAAAGAGGACGGAGAAGCTAAAGAAGAGCAAGTCAAATAACGCACAAACAAAAGTCAAGGTAAAGTTTGAGATCATGCTTTGCCTTTTGCTTCGTTCTAATGGATATATTCTTATTTTTCTGTCAGGAAGAGGCAGAGAAATCTGCTTTGGAAAAAATCGAGCAAGCACTGATGGACGGAAGACCAGCCCGATCTGTGGCATTGACAGACTTTGAGAAGGATGCTATAAAGCATCTTTGCTTGCTTACCATGAAACCGGTCATATATGTAGCAAATGTTGCTGAATCCGATCTTGCTGAACCGGGGAATAATCCCCATTTAAAGGAAGTTATGAATCTGGCATCTGAGTTGCAATCTGGAATAGTAACAATATCAGCACAGGTATGATAATTATCTATAGAAATCTTAGTAGTTTGAAGTAGTTTTTTGGGTAAAAATCTGTAGTTTGATGATCTTCTCTTGTGCCCTTTCTGTCCATGGGCATGAATTCTTGGCTTGACAATTTGTGATCAGGAAGGTCTTATGATTGTAGGTTGAAGCAGAGCTCACCGAACTTCCTTCCGAAGAAAGAACAGAATATTTAAATTCTCTTGGTGTAAGTGAGGGTGGCCTTGGAAATCTAATAAGAGCGACATATGATCTTCTGGGACTACGAACTTATTTTACTTCTGGAGAGAAGGTGAAAGATAATTTTAAGAGGAACTTTTGGGAACATGCCTTTTGTAACATACTAACAGTGTTTCATTTTACATGCAGGAAACAAAGGCATGGACGATATTGGCAGGTTAGCTATCTTTTATCAAGTTGTACCTTCCATTAGAAACCACCAAGATATGGACTGAGCAGCTTGATATTGGGTTGGCTGTCTAATAGCTGTTGCAGAGATTGGAGTTTTTTATATACATTATTGAATTTATGGACAGGTGAATTGTTTTGTTATAATACGGACTAGATGCTTGATGAATTTTGACTGTGATCTTTTAGGTATATGGAAAAGTTTACATAGTTGTTTGGATTGATTTTTGTCCTTTCTTATAATTTATTCTTTCTTTTGTCTCCTAAGGAATGACTGCACCTCAAGCTGCAGGAGTAATTCATTCGGACTTCGAAAAAGGTTTTATCCGAGCTGAGACGGTATAGACTATATCTTTGGATCGTTTTGTTTCTTTTATAGGTGATTTTTGAATTTTTATTACAAGATATATATGTTCATGAGAGGTTATTTTCCTAAATGTGAAGTTTGGTGGGAGTTTGTTATCTTAACTTTCAAGGTGAGGTTTTGTAAATCACAGGATGATTTGCTGAAGGATCAAAATTCAATAGAATTTCATTCGTTGTATGTTGTCATTGGTGCTAGATTTGCACTTTAGCTTTATACCTTAAGAACAGCCGGGGTTACTTATTGGAAAAGAGACCATTCCATTCAAATTTTACATTGATATTACGAATCTTGCAACCGAATATGACATGCGAGGAGCAAGAAGCTGTTTACATATTGTAGCAGAATAACATTATATGATCTAGGGTTGTGGAAATTGAAAAGGGAAATGTTGCAATTCAGCCTGAGGAACAAATTTGAACAAACACATAAGTGTCATCATTAGGATATTGAACAAGAAAAGGGTGTGAGGAATCATATATAGTGGCAAGATAAAGGTCCCAAAAGAGGGGAGATGTAAGCGTGGAGACCTTGGAAAAAGGTTTTATGAAAGGCATCAATGTGACACATGATGACGAGGGAGAAATTAAGAAGGCACGTATCCTCAAGATTCACCAACACTGATGCATGCATCGCTAGAATTTCAGTGGGCCAGGTTCTACTCACCTAAAAGTTTTGAGCAAATATTTAAGATGTAATTTTATAACATTATTTTGTGACTCCCTCTTATGTGTGAGCTAACATATTGGTCTATGCCTAATATGGTGACAATGGTGGAATCTGGATTCAGTCTTAGAAATTCCATTTTTTTACCTTGTTGATTGGATAGTGTTAGTATGGCATGTAATGCTGGGCCATCGATTTTACTTGGTATGAGTTTTATTAATTGATAAAGGCACATTTGCTAGTACTAACATATGAGGGAAGCTTAGATGCTCCTAGCTTGACTAGTATGAGTTTTTTATACTATTTTTCATAATTGGATAAATTAGGCTTATCCCCATCTTTCTTGCAAGTAGCTCTGATTTTTACTTGATATGTTTCTTTACGTGGATAATTTGAGACAACATGTACTAGACTCGTTTAAACTACACAGATACTCATATATGGTATCCATCCTCTGCCCACATTCACTATTTCTCCTCTCTCGTCCTTTTACCTCCCTTTTTCTACATTAAAATACTCAAGGTCAAATCTGGCATAGGTATAATGTAGGACCAATCATTGGTTAAAGGGTGCAATTTTCAGAGTTTGCAAGGTGCAAACCTTGTTTAGATTTCATGTTATAACATCGATCAGATAAAACAAGTCCAGCTAGGATTAGGATTATTTGAGACCCTGAGCTCCAATTATTAGGTTTTGAGGCATGCCTTCACCTTAATTTGTTTTAACTGATCATTGCATCATTCTGATTCTAGTTTGATCTCCTAATTAATAATTGCTTCAGTAACCCATATCGACCTGGTTACACATATTTGATTACAGTATCTATGGGAAGGAGAGAAGTTGAGAGCTTGGGGGCATTTGGACTTTAACTGTTGATTGTTGTATACATAACTTCAACTATATTTCTGAATAGAATTGTTCAAATTGTATATACAAGGAGTTTGACTTTGATTTAAGGCTGGGATTCTCTTACATATGCCATAATCTGCCCAAGAATTTTTCTTTCCAATGACTTTTGTGTGTCAATTCCAAACCAGCTTAATAGCACCAAATAAATATATAGATGATTGAAAGAAAGAAAATATCTAAGCTAATGTATCTTATTAAAGCAATAGTTGTGCTGGAATTTTCTGATTTTATGATCAATGCCAAATTCACTGCAGGTGGCTTATGATGATTTTGTCGCTGCTGGATCATTTGCTGCAGCAAGGGAGAAGGGACTTGTGAGTTGTTCACTTTACCGTTAACTATTATGGACATGCATTTGTCTTTGGGTAAAATACGCTGGAAGGTATCAACATTTGAGGTAAATTTATTTAAGGTATCAACGTTTCAAGTGGTTAAAAAGTGGAATCAACGTTTAGCAAAGTGAATCAATGAGGTATTAATATTTTGTAAATATCATTTAGATATTAACATTTAATTAATTTTCAATCAAGTTTCCTTAGTTTTCATTAATGATCAAATATTAATATCTTATTTGAATCATTTGCAAAACGTTGATTTCTTTTTCTAACCACTTAAAACGTTGATACATTAAATGAATTAATCTTCAAACGTTAATTTATTTTTTTAACCACGTGAAACGTTGATACCTTAAATGAATTTCTCTAAACGTTGATAACATTTTATATAATTTACCTATTTGTCTTTTTATGAATAGCTAGTGTGGTGCTGGTTTAACCTTTAAACTCAATATGAATGGTCCCAAGCATGTGCTCATCTTTATATTATGTAGAAGGAGATCTGCTCTCAATCTTGGATTGGAGCTTATGTTTATGGGTTATGCTTGACACTTCTCTGGGAACTACTATGACATTGCATTAGATGGAAATGTTGGCTTTTCCTGGGTTGGATACCTTAGCATAAAAGACCAACCAGATTAACATCCGCCGATAGTACCCTTGGTGAATCATAGAAAGACTGATTTTATTAAGTCTATTTCTAACAAGTAGTTGTTCCCATTTTTTTCATCAGCCCATCCAAATATTAATTTTGATCAATGTTGGATATAACTAAAGTTGGATATAAGTTATAACTGAAGCGCTCTGTCTATATAGCTTGTTGCTATAAGCACTCTCTTCTTTCCAGTGCACCTTTTCTTTTAATCATTATTATTACTACCTGTTTGTGTTATTTTACGAGATCCATATTAATTTGTGTTTATTGGCAATGCAGTTGAGATCTGAAGGTAAAGATTACGTTGTACAAGAAGGGGATGTGATGCTGTTTCGTTTTAATGTATGAGGCTGCTTTGAGTCTTGGCCATGTCGTCATAGTCGATTTTGTGTACTTAAGACACAGATTTCCTTTTGCATTTGAGATTCATATGATTCTTTAGTTTCCCCAGATAATGATTCGACAACAGGTTTTGACTACAAGGGTCTTGGCTACCAGCTTTGAGGAATGTACAATTTTCCCCTTTGGGTATATAGATTAATTTTGAGAATTCAATTGTAATTCTACAAGTTATATTTGTAGGAGATTAGTTATAAATTAGTTACAAGTTCCTCCAAAAATAGACTGAGATGGGATTCATTTCATTTTTGGACATGACTTTCACTTGTTTGTTTATTTACATGTTTATTTATTTCTCAATGTCGGACTCCTTCTCAAGAGCTTCTGCTAGTGTAATTGTGGTTTCTTGAGATACTTGGGATGATTAAGGGTGTTGTTCAAGTTTTCAACCGTCCACGTAGCTCCGTCTGATATCTGTTTGAATTAGATTGTTAAGAGATGAAATACATATATATCGGATTAGAATAGACATAGTAAATTAAAAAAAAAAATTCAAATAGAATTTAAAAGAGAAAAAAAAAACAAAGGAAATATCAAAACATGTGAAGATATTATCCATTTTGGTGTAATATGGGCTATGCTAGGTATGTATACAGTTTAATTTGTGATTGTGATAAGTTCTTTTAAGATATTAAGTATTTTAGTAGTCAAATGAAGGAATAAATGTTTTGCAAAGTGAATCAAAAAAGTATCAAAGCATCGATATTTGAATTTGTTTTCTATTAAATTTTCTTAATTTTTGATGATGATAGTTATTAATATTTTATTTGATGTATTTTATAATATATTGATTATTTTTTATTCATGCTTGAAATGTTGATATCTTAAATAAATTTATTTTTAAATATTTGATTTTTCATTTTAAATACATGAATGTTTAACATCTCAAATGTTAATATTTTGATGTAATTTATCCATAAAATTAGAATCAAAATGTGAAGTATTCGAGGATGCCATTTTTTGAAGTTGTGAGTGCCTTTTTAGGCTGCATTTGACAATTTTGTTGGTAAGATGTCAGTGGAGAGAAATAAAATCGAGTGAAAAGGGACATAAATATAATTTTTCACTATAGACGAATGGAGAGTGGAGATATTAATGCTATTGTAACTTAGTAACATCTTTTCTAAGCTTTTAAGTGAGAAGTATACGTTTGAATTTCCATCCCGTTACAATGATAAAAAAAAAAAAAAAAGAATGAAGACTTTGAGACATAGCAAGGAAATAAGAAGAAGCTTGATAAATACTCGAAATTATTTTATTTTATTTATTTATTTCTTTTTGAGGTCATAAATTGAAAAAATTATCCATATTTTATTACGATAAATATTGTTATAAGGTGTAACTTTGTAATTATATTTTATTCCCACGGTAGACATATAGGGTTGAAAGTAGAAATACCTCCTGTTCTTTCTTTCTTTCTTTATTTTTATCTATTTCCAATTTTTACTTGAATTACAAAATACAAACTTTTGTTTCCATTTTCACTGATTTCCTCCGTTTCCTTGATTTTCCATCCATCCAACTATTAGTTAGAGCCATTACGTAATATGGATGTAGAATCATACATGCATACCCGGCCTATCTTAATTAAATCAATATTAGACTTACCACTAAGAAAATATTTGCTTGTTATTCTTATTATAATTATATTTCTAAGCATAAATTGATCAATGTTTTTCAATAATATGGGGTGTTTAGTGCACTTTGAAAAATGTTAAAAAATTAATTTTTAATATATGTTAATTGAAACTTAGCTATTAATTTATTAAAAGCAAAATCATTATATATAACTTATACACAAATTGTTTTTGATAAATTGATTAGAAAAAAAGCTATTTACTTAAACAAAAAAATGCAAGTAAAGAAAAAAAAAATGATACAATACTTTATGGTTTGTTTTCATGATGACTCTAAAATTTTGTTTTGTTAAAAAGATTAAAAACATATTATTTTAAATTTAAGTAGGTGTATCAGTTGTTTAATAATCTATATTATTTATGCAACAATAATTGTAGAAAAACATGTTGTTATATTAAGTCATATAATTGAGATTCAAAAATCAAGACTTATTAATTAAAGACCTAACTACTACACCATATCTAATATAAAAATAAAAATGCTGCCTGTGCAGATAAATCATTTAATGTACCTTTTCATTTTTTTTCTAAATTTAAATTGGAAATATTGCAATAAAAAAAGAGATTACAATAAATAAGATTACCTCATAATGACATCTTACAGTATTCAAGGATTACACGAATTCAACTATGAATTTATGAATTTTGAAAAATCTAGAGAAAGTAAATTTAAAGGAACTTGGGTCTTGTAAAAAAGCCTTGCATAAAAATACAAGCCAATTTACTTTATATAGAGATTTTTTAAAAAAATTAATCTCTTATATAATTTTTGGTTTATTACAATGTGCTTTGGTTTATTTCGAACACATTATTATTTTGACAAATAAACAACTTAAAATTTTATTTAAAAACGTTAATATTATTTAATAATTTTTATTTAAAAATGTTAATATTATTTAATAATTTAAATTCAATCTTTTATTTTATTTATTTTCTTCTCCTATATAAATTCCAGTTATTTGATAATTTTAGAAGTTTTATGGGTTTAAGAAAATTGATTTTACAATTTTTTTCTTTACTTTTTTTTCCTTTTCTTTTTCTATACTTAAATCACCCAACACTAGAAGTACTTTGTAATTAACCCTATAATTTATACTTAAAAAAGTCTGCTCCATTTCAATAAAGTGCAATAATGCAATTGAAGACAAAACCAAGATAAGTTAAATTTTATATTAGAGCAAGGCCAAAAAAAACATTTTTTTTTATATTAGAGGAATCATCATTTTTTTTAATATTTATTTAGTATTCCATCTTCCTCCATCACTTTAACGTTATTTACGCTCTAGCTGATGATACTTGCAGGGTCGTTATAGTAATTTTGTAGGGACTCGCATCATTTTTTTTTCCCCTTGCTCCTCCTCATTTTAATATCCCAAATCTACCACATCACTGACATTCAAAACCCTCACCTTTTTTTGTTTTTGGTAATATTAACCGAGTACGATCAGGAATCAGATTTCGGATCGATTTTATAGATCTCAAAGCTTTCCAGTTCGAAACAAGCCGGGTTGAGGTGAGGTGAGGCTTCAACATAATTTCAGTTCTCCTTTTGATGTGTATTCGAGGACTTGTCCACAGTAGCTTGTAAATTTCATGGATTACATCGAAACAAACAATCAATTTTGATGAATTCAGTAAATCTTTTTTCGTTTTTTGGTCTTTATATAGTCCTCGTGATCGCGAATCATCTTGTTCGTCGAGAATGCTTTTGTTATTTTGATTCAGCTAGTCTATAAATGGATGATTTCGGTTGCCACGTGTTATGGTATGGATTTGCAGTGACGAATCTGATTTGTGAAATTTATATGCAAATTTGAGGATAGGTAACGAATACTTATCATTTCATAGTTTTGGTTTATAAAATTATCTAGTGTTTCTAGTGGTGATAGTGTCGGATTGTAGATTGAATAGGAAGGAATTGGATCCTTCTTGATGTTCAAAGAAAAAATTTTTATAGGAAAAAGTGAGGCTATTACCAAGTGTTCTGATTTGTTTTATACATATTCCCTATTGATCCTGTGAAATACGGTGCCTGCAACTGCAATGCAGTAATTGGAGTGGCAGAAAGAACTACCTAGCACTATTAAAATGGATGCTATATTGTAAAGGGATAATGTTGCAATTTGTACCTGAACTTTGACTAAGTATTTAATTGAGTAGCTAAACTTTGAGGTTACTAATTTCAATACCCAGTTGAATTTTTTTGAGGTTCGCGGTACTGCCTGTTATTTTCTCTATGTAAAACAACTTGCACATTTGTTTTTTTACACTAATTGTGGATTATTGTGTGTCACAAATGATTATTTTAACAGAAATATTTTATTTATGATACATGTAAATAATGAAAATGACATATTGGAAAATGGAGTTGATACAAGTAGTAGTCTATAAGTAGAAAAATTTAATTAAAATAATTACATGGTTGTCCATAATTGGTCAATACAGTCAATTGTATAGATAGCTCAATACAAAGTAAATCTAGTTAGTGTAAATGATTTCGAAAAGATTGATTGAGTACTAAAATTGGCAATTTGAAAGTATAGGTAATTAATTGAACAATTGACTAAAGTTTAGGTATCAAATGCGACAATACCCCTATTTTAAATTTCGGCCATGTTCACTATAATGTGAGTTCCAAATGAAACTGGTATAACTGTTTTGTTAACAAATTTGTTTTGGACTTTTCTATTGAAAAATACGAGTAATGGACATGATAACAATGGATATTTAAAGGTTTGACATATAATTATTAAGGTAACCATAAGGTTTTTATTAGTTCTGTGCAGATTGTACTGAACTCTCTGTTGTGTTAAGATTGTGTTCTGTGGTTTTAATAAAATGAGAATTTAAAAAGGCAACTATTTTTTTTGGTTTTTGTACTTTTGATTTATAAAAATTTATTATAATATGTGAGCTTGAATTTTCTTAATTGCTTCCATGAAGAATTGATTTTTTTTGTTGGAACGTGATTGAATTAATTGACTACATATTGCGTATGTTATTTTGGTATGTTAAAGGTGTTCTGCTGTGATTGGGCAGTTGCATTTCATTGTTTGTTCAAAAAAGAGAAAAGGTGTTTCGATTTTGCATTGCAATGTGATTGCATCAGCACACTGGGTAAAAACTGATTGACATTTATACTATTGAGCTTTGAAAATAATTTCTTATTCAAGTAAAGTTTTAGTTTTGGATGGAAAGGTGGTTGGATTAATATCTGCAATTGTACTTGATATTCATTTCTGAAATGCCACAATTGATACATCAATATTGCCATGATTATGTGTATATATATTTGTTTTATGCAATCATTCACATGATTTGATTTAATATTTTTATTATATTCAAACTCTATTATGTTGCTGCATTTAATTTTTGCATATACATTGCAATTGCAGGTCTTTTAGATTTAACAATAGCTGTAACCATAATAACATCAGGACACAGACTCTTCAAAGCCAGATTCATCTTCAATAACCAATTACAAAATAATTTCCATTTCAGCCAATCTTCTTCTCCCGAACTTCCCACTCGGATTGCTTCTCTCTCTCTCTCTCTCCTAGCCTCTTCTCTTCTTTTCTCTGGGTTTGGCATATATAGATAGATTGAAAAGGAGAGAAAATGTTGAAATTCTTGAAGGGAGTGGTGGGTGGATCAGCCACTGGTGTGAAAGATCTTCCTTATAACATCGGTGAACCGTATCCTTCTGCTTGGGGCTCTTGGATTCACTTCCGTGGTACTTCTAAGGTATTTCTCTTTCTTATTATACCATGATGATTTCATAAACATCTTGCTTAGCCAGAACCACTTGATGTTTGAATTGTCCTTGCATGACTGTGTATGATCAGTGACAGGTTAAGTCTCACAAGTAATAATATAATTGATGCTTGGTTGGCAGTTTGATTTTGGAAAAATGCTTCATGTCTTTGCACATATTGTATATGATAATGTTGTAAAGTCAATTTGCATTGCATGCTGAAAAGAATTTATGTTTGGACTTTGGAGAGTAAAGTTAGTCATAGTTCTAATCTCAAAAGATTACTTATTACTTAAAAAATGTGGGAGATTTAGTCACCTTACTCAATGTGAGTTATCTTGACGCTATTGAATGCAGTTTGGCGTGTTTGGTTTTTTGGCTGAGCAAACTGATCATTTGCTTAGCTTATGGAGAGAATTGCAAACAAAAATGGTGACCTTTCTTATTTTGTTGCTACAGATAGCACTCTTGATTTGTAATTGTCAAGATCTCAATCTTAGCACCCTTTTGTTTATTTTCGGTGTTTTGCTTGAGGTTTTAGTCTTCCATGTGTCCTATTGTGTCTTCTTGTACAACTTCTATGTATTTTTCAACTTACAAATCGGGATTTGTTTTGAGATGTTAGCTTTAATTGCGGACTGGTCATGCTGTCTTATTGCAGCTTATGGAGAGATCAGAAAAATGAGGATCAGTGTATTTATTTAATCCATATTCCTTGCTGGTTCGTGTATTTGCTAAATTGTGAGAGCCTAAATACATGGGCTTGTGCTCCTTCTCAATTATCCTCATAATTTGAATATTGAAAATGTTTCAATAGTTATGAGCGTGTATCTCTGAACTGTGAGCAACAGTGAATCAGTTTTCTGCTTAGATTTTTCTGACTTGATTTTTCTTTCATGTTCTGTGGGGTCATATCTTTATACATTTTGACGGGGTCTGTGCTGTTTTCCAGGATGATGGATCTCCAGTTTCAATATTTTCCCTTTCAGGTAATAATCCCCAGGATGGACATTTAGCTGCTGGTCGTAATGGTGTCAAGCGCCTTCGCACAGTAAGCTCTACTCACTGTTGTATCACTAGGAGCACTTTTTGACGCTATAGCAAAGTGTGGATATTGTATAGTTCACATGAGCATAGTAGCCAGTCCAATTAAACTATATTACTCGGTTAACCCAAAAGAAATTGAACTGAATATATTAAATTTCAAGAGGTCCAGAAAAGGCAATGAACTGTAAGCCTGTGCAGAGAAAGCTTTTCTAATTAAGAAAATGGCTGAAACAACCTCTTTTCTGGCACTGCATAGCCTTTTAAAATAAATTATCTAATTGGATATGATGAATTGTTGCCTCACTAGATTAGAAGTTTTGATCCTTTCTCAAAAACATTGAGCCCTTTTGTATATATCCTGTTTTTGCTCAATTTGCTTATTGCATGTGATAAATTTTGTTGCAAACATTTGCCATAACAACACATAGTTCTAGGGGAAGAGCAACCTGGCTTCTACTGTAGATCTGTTTATTGTACTTGTCAATATCCATTTAAATTATTAACCTTTTGGGGGGAATATAATTTGGAAGAATGGATATATTTTCTCTTTAATAATTGCACTGTGTATGTTCTTGTACCAGTTCTGGTCTTGCTGTGACTGTGCATATTGGCTTTTTTTCTGTGGCTTGGTGGTGCTCTAATTCAGCACTTAGTTTTAGATTTGGCTGTCTCATACCCTTACTTGAAGCCTACTCTCTCTCTCTCTCTCTCTTTAGTGGATATAATTTCAGTATCTGATAGCCATCATGTACTATTGCTTCATCTCGATAATGTTTTGACCTTTGGTGTAGTGTTTGAGTTTTCGAGTCTCTTGTTTTTGTAGATGGGGCTATTTTTGTGTCTTTTAGCGGCTTGACACTCCCTTTGTATTTTTGAAAATTAATGAAATCTGAACTCCCCACACCCGCAAACCCCAAAACACACCAAAAAAAAAAAAAAAAAAGAAAGAAAAGAAAGAGGTACTATTGCTTTATATGGTTTCACATTTGGTTAAGGGTTTTTGTGCTGTTCTACAGGTGAGGCATCCTAACATACTGTCATTTCTTCATAGTACCGAAGCTGAAGTTTTTGATGGAAATTCTACAAAAGTCACCATATATATTGTCACTGAACCTGTGATGCCCCTATCAGAAAAGATCAAGGAGCTAGGTTTAGAGGGTACTCAAAGGTATGGATACCTTTTGTTGATTTGTGTTTATGTTCCCTTTATTGCGCATATATATTGCAGCCAGTACTTTTGATTCCCAGATTGAGTACTACTGAAACCTTGCAAGCTGTTTGATGTTTTGCTTTTCCCCCAAAGATTGTTAATTGATTGTTGATTTAACTTTGCCTCTTTCTTGAATTTGATTGGACTCAATCTTATGGAAATTATCTTAGGTGGAAGGAGTGTATAATTAACAAATTTATGAGATGATGGAATGGAGGTTTAGTTTTTTCTTCATTGTGGAATTTGTGCATTAGGTTAATGTTATATGGTGCAGCGACTTCACTGATCCGTAGATGACCTTGTGCTGGAATATACTACCTATTTCAGTTTTGTTGTAACCATGTTTTTAAAAAGGTGAAGAGGGTGGATTGGGATATTCTTATTGGGCCAGTTTCTGATGAAGAAATAAAATAGGTGTTTTTTTCAATGTCTCAAGACAAAGCTTCTGGACCGGATGGGTATAATGCAAACTTCTTTCGTAGCATTTGGGATATAATTGGTAATGACATTTCAATAGCCATCAAGGAGTTCTTTGCAACTGGTAGTTTGCTGAAATCTATTCATCCTACGGCAATCTCGCTAATTCCAAAAAAGAAAAACCCATTTGAGCTCATGGACTTTAGACCAATTCTTTTTGCAATACCATTTATAATGTATCTCAAAAATCCTTGCAGAGAGATTGAAGGTAGGACTTCCTTATCTTGTTGGAAAAGAACAAACGTCTTTCATTAAAGGCCGTAGGATTGTTGACAACATTTTGGTTGCACAAGAGTTGTTGTTTGTTTATTATAGAAATAACCTTAGAGCTAGATGTAGCATCAAAGTTGACATTATGAAAGCCTATGACAGTGTAAGGTGGTGTTTCCTTGAACAAACAATGCAAACAATGGATTTCCCTCCCTTATTCATAAAGTGGATAATGCAACGTGTCTCTACTGCCAAATTCTCAGTAAACTTAAATAGAGAGCTCGTTAGTTTCTTCCCTTGCTCTCGTGGCCTCTGTCAAGGGGATCCTATCTCCCCATATCTCTTTGTGTTAGTGATGATTTTTCTTTCCATTGGAGATGTCGCAAAGAAAAACTCAACCACCTTTGCTTTGTAGATGATGTGATGATCTTTTCAAAAGGAGATGTGAAATCTATATTTCTCATTAAAATAGCTCTTATGGAATTTTATGGACTAACAGGGTTATAAGCTAGCCTTTCCAAATGCCACATTTTTATGAGTGGTGTCAGTTAAGGATTCAAGGAAGAAATCATTCGAAAATTGAGTTTTCAACCTTGTGAACTTCCAGTGAAATACTTGGGGTGCCCTTAACTTCTTCAAAGCCAAATGAATCCACATGCCATATCTTAATTGAAAGGTTTGGGAAGCGGATCAACCATTGTAGACCCAAAAACGGAGGGCTTGGTATTATTGATTTGGTGACTTGGAATATAGCTGTCCAACTCAAGCCCATTTGGATCCTATGCTCAAGCAAAAATGATTCTTTTTGACCATCTTAGGTTCGAACTGAGCTTATTAAAGGTAGAAATTTTGGCCCATGACACCAGCAATGGCTTGTTGGTCATGGAGGAAAATCCTTCAGTTAAGATCACTTGCTCGTAGTCTTCTCAAATGGGAAGTGGGGAACGGTAGCCATATTTCTTTATGGTATGATGATTGGCATTCAAGAGGCCCTTTGTTGGATTGGCTAGAGGAAAGAGCTGTTTACTCGTTAGGTTTAGCAAAGACGCTCGGTTGTGTTGCATTATCAACAACGAGGGATGGGATTGGCCATCGAAGGACGTATGGGACCGCAGAAGATTGGATTTGGCGCGTACATTCTCCACTAATGCAAATAATGAAGATAAGCTCGTATAGAAGAATGAATCCTCAAAAAAACTCTCGATCAAGATAGCTTACAATCTCGTCCGTGGAAGCAATGTAAAGGTCTCTTGGTTCAACTTTGTGTGGTTTAAAGGATAGCACCAAGACACTCTTTTTTCTTTTGGCTACTTGCTCACCAAAGATTTATTACCTTAGACAAATTAGTGTTGTGGGGGTTCATGTCGCAAAACTGTTGTTATCTCTACAATTTGGAAGAGGAATCACATTACCACTTGTTCTTAAAATGCTCCTTCGTTGTTAAAATTGTGAAAATTTTAAGAGAGACGGTACCAGTAAACGGGACCTATCCCTTCGATGCCTGTAGTATCCAAGATTTGGTTTTTTTTATATGGGTCAAGGGTGGGGACGGCGTGGAAGATTTTAGTTAGTTTGGTTGTCTATTACACTTGGAGAGAAAGAAATGAGAAAAGTCTTGGAATTAGTTCTTGGACTCCAGCTAAAGTGTCATGCATCATTTTCCATTATTTTTCTATTTTGGATAGTACTCTTTAATTTGTAATTGCCAAAATCTTGATCTTAGTACTCTTCTGTATGGTGTTTTGCTCGAGATTTTAGGTTTTTTGTGAGTCCTTCCATTTTTTATTTATATTGTACTTTGTACTTTGTTGCATTTTAATGAAATTCAGAACTTAAAAAAAAAAAAATTCATTTTATATGAATATCTATATGTATATGTATATTATGTCTATGCATGATATTATACTTGCTTACACTATCTTCCGTGATTATTTAGTGCTGGTATAATCTGAAGTAAAAACAATATGTTGTGGGAGTTTGACCATGTTGACCTTTTGATGTCAGAGATGAGTATTATGCTTGGGGATTGAACCAAATTGCTAAAGCTGTGAGCTTCTTGAACAATGATTGCAAGCTTGTAAGTTTCCTTTGTTAGATTCATTATTATCTGAATCTATTGAGTTGACATGGGTGGTTTTTCTATGTTGTCTCTGCTATACTTTTCACAAAGTTGCACAAAGAGATGGAAAAGATAGAACTTGGTCAAGCAACAATAGGACATGCTGATACTGGTTGTCCACATTGTAAGCTTAATTATATTGAGAAAACTTGCTGACATGTTTATATAACTCAAATACTTGTCTATTTTTAAAGGCGGGTGCGTGTTAATGATCCAAAATACTTGTTGTCTATCTTGTAATCCTAACTATATTGAGGATAAGATGAATAGCTTGCTAGCACTCGTAAGAAGATAGATTTAGGGTTTGTTTGGCTAGTTTTTTTCAGCGGATACAGATCCTTTTTGTAAACTTTTCTTTTAACGAATTATTTATCGAGAAATAGATACAGATAAAAAAAAAAATTGGTAGTTCTTATGAAAAGTTCAAATAGATCAAATATAGATAAAATATAAATGCAAATTGGACATATTTACACATATCGTTTCAATATAAATACGGATGCAAATAAAAAACAGACAATCCAAACAAACCCTTATGAAATTTGACACCTTAATCATAAATGGATGCTGGTTGTCCTATGACCAAAATCTCTGCAAATAAAAGCCTTTTAATAATAGGAGAAATATATGTCCTCTAAATACTTGCCAAAGGTATCATGATTCTGATACGTTTTAGACAAATTGAAAAAAGGAGAAAATCTTATTATGTTCAATTTTCTAATCTTGCTCCCATAGGGACTGTTGAGCTAGTTGATAAACATGCATGTGGAAAAATGGGATCTGTTAAATTGGCATTACATCTAACTAATGATAATTTAAAATGTCATAGCTATTGAGTTTGGAGTGATTTGCATGTTTCTTTGGAGCTGTGATAAGTCATAAAACATGAAATGTGCCTGGTGGATATGTGAAAGAGCTGGACAAATAGACTATGGCCCATGGGCCAGCCCGTTTAACCCACTTTAAAAACGGGTTAGGGCCAGTTTTTTTTAGCCCGTTTAAAAGTGGGTTAATTTTACCCAACCCACTTAACCCGCGGGCCAAAGTGGGCTAGCCCGCGGGTTAAGTGGGTTAACCCACCAACCCACTTTTATAAAAATAAAATAAATAATTATAGGGTAAATATGTATTAATAAAGGTTATTCTTGAGATTTTTTATACTTGAGGTTAAATTTATGTGTTAATTATAACAAAGAATGACAAATTGATGCACATGCATCATAAAATTTTATAAAATATATTATTATTGTTTTAAATGAAATATATTATATCTAATAAGTTATTTTAGAAAACTTATTTTTATATAAAAAGTAATTAAAATAATAATAAAATTAATCATTAATATATATAACCTTATAAAACTCTCTTTTTTAATATTATCTTATTTAATTAGTATAAATAAGTTAAATGGGTCAACTTGACCCTTTTAACTCACAAAATATGTAAGTGGGTTAAAAGGGTCAAAAAGTGGGCTGGCTCGTTTAACCCACGGGCTAAAGTGGGTTGGGTTAGGGTCATGCAATTTTGGCCCGTTTAACCCACGGGCCAAAATGGGCCGGGCCGGGTTGGCCCGTTTAACCCACTTGCCCACCTCTAAGTGAGACTACCTAGTCTTTAGCCAGCTATTTTATTATGGCCATAATTCTGATATAGAAATTCTACATTTAAGAAATTCTATCTAGATGCGATTTTTAGCTTTGAAGTTTATAAAATTTTCACCATATCAGCAGTGTTGTAAAAATAGAAATATGGAGCCATGATTCTCATCTAGGAATTCATGTTATGTATGCAAAAAATTTAAATTGTACCTAAGTATATTTGTGCTGTAAGTTCATAAAACATCAATTGTATGCAAGGTTGTGAAAATTGGGATATTTCTAATTTTAGGTCGTACCAATAGATTGAGCAAGAAGGTTGTAATGAGATTCATAGGGCTAAAAGACTTAGATATTGGAAAGAGAGTTATTCCTAACTAGCTTGTGTAGGAAAAAAAAAAAAGGAAAAAGAAAAAATCCTTTGTTTTAAAAAGATTCATGCCATATGAACTCTAAAGCCTGTCTTATGCTTTTGGCACTTCCTATTACTTGTGGGTTTTTACATTTGATTGAAGCTCATCAAATGAACCAATTGATAAAATAGGGGTTAATTTATGGTGCATGGGTTCAAACCTATGACATTATACTCTGCTACCATGTTTTAATAGATCCCCAATTATATAATCCAGTTTATACTCATAAATTTGTTGTGGTTTACCAAATCAAATTTTTATCTTCTGAGAGGTGTAAAATGGTTTCATTTTGGATAAATTATGCAAGTATCTTTCCTTCTTTTTGCTCAGAAATATATGCTGAACATATATCCTTGAAAGTATATATAATGTATTAATATCAACCGAATCTAGGATAGTTGTTTAGAATCATTGTATCTTTCCAGGAACATTGAAGTTGAGTGGTATTCTTTTATTCTTAGTCACAGTCTTGGAGGTTGAAAGTCACTTTAGAGGTTGAAGGTCACTTTAGAATTTTAACAGCTAATTATGTCGGAGGAAATTGCCAGAAGTGGATCAGATATGAAATAGTCAAACATGTCTTCATTAGTGTGTTATTGCATTGCGGAAACATCTCCACGTGAGAATGTTGTATATGAATTAAGATTTTTCACTACTACTATGTTATCTGGTTACCGTAATTTTCCCTTAGCTGCCATTCTTTTTTTCTCTCTCTATAGTTTCTCTCTGGTTTTGTCCTTATCTCAAACTGACTTTTCTGCTACAGGTTCATGGGAATGTTTGTATTGCAAGTGTTGTTGTCACTCAGACTTTGGATTGGAAGCTACATGCATTTGATGTGCTATCTGAGTTTGATGGCAGCAATCCAACTGCCTCTGGTCCAATGCTGGTAATTATATGCACTGGCATCCATTCTTATAGCTCTGATCTAATGCTCATCGTAAATTTTCCTGGTCCAAACCAAATGTTGTCTATAATTTTTTTTTAATCCCTAGATGTTTGTGCCGTTATAATAAAAAGCAAACCAACAGATGTGCTGGAATGACTGACTTATTCTCTCTTAAGGCCTACTTGCCATCTGACATGATACTACTAACCACAACAGATAATATGCTAACAATAATCGATGGCACAATTCTATTGGCGCAAACAAACAATTTGCTAATTATAACCACCTGCGACAATTAGATATAGGGTTGTACTGATGCATCCGTCTAAATAATGTCCTCGCCCTCAAGGACTAAGATAGAGTTCATTCTGAGCATAAAGACTCTTTGGTTGATATGTGAACAACCATATTGAAACTTTAGAGAATTAGGGCGAATGGATAATCACATTGATATAGGGAAGTAAAGGATACAAAAGCTATCGCAAATAATTACTCTAATAGCTACAAAGCTCTCTGTGAATAAACTTGTTCTCCAGTTCTCTCTCTAGAGAACCAAAACAAACCAGCAAATGTCTTAGACTGATTGACCTATTCTCTCCTAAGGCCTATAATGGGCCATCTAATGACACAAGACTGCTAACCACCACAAACAAACAATATGCTAACTTTAATCAGCTACTACTAGTAGATGTATTGTCATAACATTGTCATTTTAAATTTCTTATTTAAGCTATCTCAAATATTTTGATATATTTAAAATGAAAAAATTTACTATGATGTATACTCAATTTGTTGCTTTCTTTTTGCTTGTTCTTGTTCTTTTTCTGTTTTAACTGGTGAGTTGGATCTATCTTGACTTATCTGATGCAGTAAGTATATATGCTCATCATTCATGCAGCAATATGAGTGGCTTATTGGATCACAATACAAACCAATGGAGTTGGTAAAGTCGGATTGGGCTGCGATCAGAAAGTCACCACCATGGGCCATTGACTCTTGGGGACTTGGTAAGCTTTGCACAACCTCAACCCTTCCTATGCACTTCTTTTACTTATTTGATCAGGTTGAACTATACAATATCAATTGTTCATTTCAATTGATAGGTTGTCTTATCTATGAACTCTTCTCTGGCATGAAGTTAAGCAAAACAGAGGAGCTGCGAAACACTGGTTCTATTCCAAAGGTTGGCTTCTTGAACATTTTTTATTTTCTTGGAATCTATTAAAGTAGGCTATTCCAAAGGTTGGCTTCTGTACTTTTGTGTTCTGAAAGACTTTCTATCTTGTTTCTTCAGTCTCTGCTTCCAGATTACCAACGGCTCCTAAGTTCCTTGCCCTCCCGCAGAATGAATACATCAAAGCTTATAGAGAATAGTGGTCAGTTTTTACTTAGAGTTTGCACCTTGCTTGTACCTCTGAGCATGTCTTTTTCTTTGGAAATTACAGTTTATTTAAGGGTCAAGTGGATTCATTCTTGTTTTTGATAGTGTTTTATGAGTTGTTTTCCAACGCATGGTGTGGTTAGTTTACTGCAGTTCCTGCCTGTTTGAACTTGCTAGAGAATAACTATCTAGTTTGTAAAACTTCTTTTGGTCATCTCATGCTTGACTATAAGTGACAAGTAGCTAGCTGAGGCATGTCAAAGGATAAATGTTATTTCAATTATAAATATCCTAGTCCTTCTTTTGCTTGTCAAAGTTGTGGGATGCAATGTGATTGACTGCGGTTTTTTTTTTTTTTTCTTTTCCTCCTGTTTAGTCAATTGACTGAACATTTGTAAAGGCCAGATAGCTAGAGATGGTACATGTAATGCTGTTTTTGAGTCATTTGCTTGGAAAGTTCTTCGTTTGTTGCAAAGTGCATTTGTCATTTTACTTTTCTGCTGTAGTTATCTTTTTCTCCTCCTCCTTTTTTTCCTTTTTAAATTTTTTTTTTCTTTTTTATTTTTTTTCTGGTGTAGCAACTTCTTTGCTATGTTTTCCTCCGCCATGCTAACTATAGGTATTATGAGCTGGCAGAGTATTTTCAGAATAAGTTGGTGGACACCATACATTTCATGGAAATTCTTAATTTAAAGGATAGTGTTGAAAAGGACACCTTCTTTCGGAAGCTTCCAAATTTATCTGAGCAGCTGCCACGCCAAATTGTATTGAAAAAGGTGCTGCCTAGGTTTTTTCTGTGATATAATGACTGAAAGTAAATCTGTACTGCATTATGATTATCTTTGGTTTCAACAGCTACTTCCCCTGTTGGCTTCTGCACTTGAATTTGGTTCAGCAGCTGCCCCTGCTTTGACTGCATTATTGAAAATGGGTTCCTGGCTTTCTGCTGAAGAATTCAGTGCCAAGGTCAGACTCTTTCATGCTTACACATGGTGTCTCTTTATTGCCTTTTATTTTACTTCTTTTTTATTATTATCATTTTTTAAAATTTGTTTATTAGTCTTAATTATAAGGAGGCATTTTTACTTTTGTATTTTCATACATTATGGCACTATTTGAGTAGAGGATTACTTGTCTCTTTATACAGGTATTACCAACGATCGTCAAGCTCTTTGCTTCGAATGATCGTGCTATTCGGGTTGGTCTGCTGCAGCATATTGATCAATATGGAGAATCATTACCAGCACAAATTGTTGATGAACAAGTATGAAGTTAGTACCCTAAGCTAGTATGAATGTGTCTGTTCAGATATTTTTTATGAAGTTCATTACTTTTCTTTTTACTGATAGGTTTATCCTCATGTGGCTACTGGGTTCTCCGACACATCTGCTTTTCTACGAGAATTGACTCTCAAATCAATGCTTATTCTTGCTCCCAAGGTTCGTTCACATTCTCCAGTAGGACTATCATCATTAAGTTGTGTTAGTTACTGTGGCTGTTCCCTTTCTTTGCTAAGATATGGTTAAGCCAATGTGAATATATTTGGGTTGATATTCTGAAATTTTTCCTCTTTCTTCGGTGTATATATATTTATTCTAGGCCTCAATTGTTGTTACAGCTTTCTCAGCGAACAATTTCAGGGTCTTTGTTGAAGTACCTTTCTAAGCTACAGGTAAGTCCATTGTGTCAATTTGATATATCTTCCAGTGTTATTTGATATAATGCAAAGTTTACATCCAGGTTTTGAAGTTGGTTTTTCTCATAAGGTGTGGATTATCATGTCCATTATTATGGATATAAGCATGTAAGGTCCACGTGCATTGTTTCTGAAAGCATTACATGCACCTTTGCTGCTTCACATGCACAACAATGAAAAGACTGATGTTTGCTCACTCAGTGCATATAGTGGTCATGCAACTGATCTTTGAAACAATATATGTGAATTAATAAATACTTTAAGGATGGATGGAGAGTTCTCAATAGTGCTATCTGCAGTTAAGAGGTTAATAAAAGAAGGTTATACTCATTATATGGGTTCACTCAGTGATGCTTCAAATGATTGTGCCTGAATTGTATTCCAAGTTAGCTACTTCTACAAAGGTCTTGTTGACTGTCCTCTTCCAAAGTTTGTAATTTTCATTGGTAATACTTGCAGGTGGATGAAGAGCCTGCAATCAGAACAAACACCACTATATTACTTGGTAACATTGCAAGCTACTTGAATGAAGGGGTAACTATCTACAGTCTCTGCATTGGTTGCTATTGTGGTTTCTTATTTATTTTGTTGTCAGGGTAGGTGATTAGGTAGACAGGGAGAATTCTTCAGCTGCACTTGTATTTGTTTTTGCTCTGAAAATTTTCTAACTTAATTGTATATACGTACCTGTAGACAAGAAAAAGAGTGCTGATCAATGCATTCACTGTACGTGCACTGCGTGATACCTTTCCTCCTGCACGAGGAGCAGGTGAGCTATTTCATCCTTGAATTGAAGAAGCCATTTTCCTTTTCCATTTAATATTTGCCCCCCCCCCCCCCCCCCCCAAAAAAAAAGTTAATTTATGGTCTGACAATCTGTTTACCTCTCTTTTAGACATTAATATAATTTGAATCTTTCCAATTTCATTTTTCTCTTCTGTACCTTTTGTCCAAAATACTCTAATAATGAATTATCCTAAAGAAAAAGAAGAAAATTTCTACTACTAAATTGTTAACATAGTAGTAGTACTGAATGACAAATCATTGTAATTTGTCAGGAATTATGGCTCTTTGTGCCACAAGTTCATACTATGACATGACTGAAATTGCAACGAGGATTCTCCCAAATGTTGTTGTTCTAACCATTGATACTGATAGGTAATGTCTTTTTGGATTGAGATGCTTACTGTTTTGTTTCATAATTCTTTAGTTTATGAAGATTTTTACTCATTCAACATCCTATAAAGATCATCTTCATAATTGTTACTAATCAAGGGATTTGTCATTTTTACTTTCTTGACAGTTTACTTTTTCCTTAGATGCACACTTTCTGCCTTGTATATTTTGATACAACTTAGGACTTTATTTGAGAGAAAAACCGAGATTTCTAAAAAATAGACCTTTCCTGTTCTAAGCAAATGAGAATTATATCGATAAAACATTTACGAGCTTAAACATGAGGTATCATTGTTTGCAGGAACTACAAATACTGAACTTGCACCTGATGATGCCTGAAGAGAAATAAGAAATAACTAAACATGCAAAGACAAATGTATAACAGCAAGTATTTTTCTCGTTGAAAAACTAGATTGAAGCATAACTCCTGAGATTCTTCTCTCGTTGCATTCCTTCCACAAAACATAAATAGTAGCTGCTAAAGCCAACTTCCATCTTAGGATTCTTGCACTTTTACCGTTATGAAAGCCTGCTAGACCTCCAATAAAATGAGCAAAAGAGACCTGGCATTTTACTTCTTGACAAACCTTCATCCATAGCACCATAGCATGAGTTTGTGGAGGTGACTCCCCATAAAAGGAGTTTGTAGTTAGGAGTTTGTTTGGACTGCTAACCAAAGAAGGAAGGTATATCGATGTGTGTGCCACAATCATGCCATTCTTGTTCTAGATCTCCAAAGAACAGAGTTGGCAGCTTGTATAGATAAACTATACTTTTCATCTTGAGTGTGGGGTTGAATTTGTGGACCATCACACTGAAGAACTCAAAATGTTAAAGGCAATTCCCATCCATGTTTAGCAATCAAGGAACAAAGCCTAGAAACCTTCTGTTATACATAGATCCAATGCTGAGTCGCTGACTGTGCCATTTAAGACGCCTAAAGGGTGCCAAATATCAAACCAAAGTGAAAAAAGATTGCTTTCCCATGTCCCAACAAAGCTAGAGTGCAGCTTTGCTCTTTAGAGAGAGGATTTCCCTCCATGCTTCAGAGCAATCCATTGGTATTGTGCCACCCAAAAATTCTGGTTCTTAGCAAAGTTGAACATCCCAACTTGTCCATATGACTTCTGTCTGCCTTAGGCACGATCCTTCTGTCCCATCAGTTGTCAATTTTTTAGTCCTTAAGGTTTAAAGTACAAGTGCTGTCAATCTGTCTGTCATATTTATTGAATCCGCATGATCCGCCTTCTACTCCGCCTTCTACTCCCTGTAATCAGATAAGCAACCAATCATCACCCACATCTCCTATGTAACCCAAGTTTTCATCAAAATTACCCATGTCAAATACTTTTTGTGATCTAGGACAAAGTCTATAGACAATAACAAATTGAGTATATGCTAGATGGCCTAAAGTTCCTATGTGCAGCCTAATATCACTCCCAGAGGCAAAAGAAGCCTCTGGAAATATTTAGGAAGCCCTAGGGAATCAGAAATGGCAAGTGACTCTATCAGAGGAGATGAGAGCATTGTATCTAAATAATACAAAGGATATTGTAGATTCATTTACCCCAAAAAAAAAAAAAAAAAAATTGTAGACATGCCTATAGGGAAGAAAGCGATTAGATGTGAAAGGGTTTTTGCATAAACTATAATTGTGGTGTGGGTGTCAAGCGGTATGAGGCTTGTTTTATTTCTTAGGATTACACCTAGACTTATGGCATCAATTAGAAGGTGAAATTTGTTCTAGTGGCAAAATTCAATTCTACCAGGGTAATTTCATTGTTGCTGCAAATGTGGATCGATCATTGTAGTAGTTAGATGCAAATTATGGGATAACGTCGAATTTGGAATTTCAATTTTGGTTGATATTTCATTTAATTATCTGTAATATTTAGACTGTCAAATTTTGTACTCAGATAAGCTTTTTGAGATCATTTATACATCCTATGTTACTCATATTGAGAAATCCATTCAATTGACTTTTCCAAAACCAGCTATGGTTTGTCACGTGTATTAAACAATTATTTTGGTGAAGATATTCCTTTCAGTATATTTGATTTTTTTTTTTTTAACAATTTTGGATTGATACTCGTGTTAAATTCGTCCTGTAAGATTTTGTTTTCATTGCATATATATATGTATTAAATACAATATCTTCATTAAATAATTATTTAAGACAGTCCATAATTAGGTGAAATAAAGGCCAACTGGGTAGATCAAGTTAACACATGTGGTACTGCTTATCCTGAAAAGTTGAAATCACAATCTTAAGGTTTAGGTAGTTAATTGAAGAATCAACTAAGGCTCATGTACTAAATGTGACATTATCCCTTTCTATTTGCTTGGGAAGTTAAAGGAGGTGATTTGTTTTAGAAGTTACTACTTGTAGACATAAGCTGAACAAATCATGGTATGGCTTGAAAATTTCTCCAAGGACATTGTTCAAGAAATTTAATCATATGCTGGTTTGATTGGGATAGAAGCAAAGTCGAGCTGAGCATACTTTGTTCATCATGCAGAAAATGAATGTAAAATCCATCATGGTAAAATTTGAGACTTAAGGAACTCTGAGAGTTGAAATTCATTGAGTACAGAAATAGTGAGTAGAAAGGGAGTATTTATTGCTTAAGGGGAAGTACATTGTGGATTTTGAAGGAAACTGGTAAGTTGCGTTGTGATCCTTTGAATACCCCTCTCCCTAAATTTGGAGGTGTTATGCTTTGAAATATGATACCCTAGCAGACAAAGGACAACATAAAGAACTAGTGGGAGACTGTTATATTTGTCTCTAACCCTACTTGATTTAGCTTTTTTTGTTAGCCTTGTTAGTCAAGGATGCATTCTTTTGTCAAACATCACACATATAGAGTAAATCTGAAATTATTTCTTGTTTAGGATTGCTTAATTAAGGTCAAATTAAAAATAATTACTAATATATGGCACTAAAATCGTGATTTTAACATGAGATATGGGAGGATAGATGTCCACATTGTGTTGTGATCATAAACCGTGATATTAGCGGTCATAAAATTTGACTGGATAATAATAAACAAAGCAGTCATAAAATTTAAATTTGTGCGGTCACTCGGAATGTTGGTCAAACATGACGTTTGAGTCTGCCATTGAGTGTGTAGTGCACTTAGCAACTTGATCATTGCAGCTCAGACATTGATTTGCTCAAATTGTGAGAGGAGAGATGAGCTTTAGAAGTGCACTTGCTGTCTTTGAATTTGCTTGCATTTCCACTTTTCTTCAGGTGTCAACTCAAATTTGATACGGTGCTAAATTGTGATATACTTGTACAATGGTATATCGCTTCTCACAACCTTGGTATAGGGATGGTAGTCAAACTTGGTATTGCGATTTACACCCACAATTTGTATGTAAACATTCATATCCCATTTCACAGACGCATTTTGCATTAGTATTTTGGTAATTAATTTCGTCCTATTTGTATATTGTTAATTTTTTTATAGAAAAGGTTGACGTGTTAGACTCGAGTAAATTATATTTATAGATTTCTGAAAGAATTCCATGTAAAGGCCTATTTATCAAGGCTCAAAGCTGAAATATTGAAGCCTTTATAGGTGTTGCCTGGGGAGGAGATGCTATTGACTATAAGTCTGACATTTGGACTTTTTAAAAGTTATGGGGTAATCTTGTGACCTAAAGAGTACAAAAGCGGTTGATTATGGCTAAGAGTAGTACAGAAGCTGAATGTGGAGCCACTGCTCAAGAAATATGTGAAGTCATCTGGCTTCAGCAATAATTACAAGACTTGGATATAAAGTTTGAAGACACTATTGTTTAACAATAGCAAGTTTGCTTTGAGAATTGCAAAGAATTCCATCTAACATGATTGGAAGAAACATGTTTGATTGATTGCCATTTTATCAAATAAAACATTGAGGAAGGTGGGTTTAAGTCGTTCCCAAAGCAATGGCTTATAGACATTCTTGCAATACTGTCTGTCAACTAATTCTTTGGAAATTCTGTTTTGGATAATTGAATCCTGTTATAGATACATTCAACATGCACTTCTCTATTCCAATGAGGGGTTATGATATTTGACATATGTAAATAATTATTTCTATATCTTCATTCTATCTTATTTTTTTCTTTTTTGGTTGTTTCTTTTTTATTCTTGATTGGAATAACAAGCAGATAATTTGATCTAATTGAATCAAATTTGGTTAAAATTCTTACAAAATTCTTATTTTTTCTAGATTTGGGGAGATTTGATAGATCTCTATCAATTTGATCAAGATGTATCCAATTGGATTCTCTATATATACACTGAACAGTTCTATGAATAAAATTAGGGAAAATATAGCATTCGATACTTGAATTTTAGTTGATTTTTCAATTTACTACTGGAATGTAAGACTGTTAATTATATTATCAAATTGAATTTTTCAAGGCCACCATTGCTATCTGTGTTAACTTCGTCTAAAGCCATTTGTCTAGGTGGCTTCTTATGACCACTTATGGGCTATTATGTGTCTTGAACAATTATTTTCATGAAGATTTTCCACTTAAGATAACTGTAATTACTGCAAATGGTATTTTCAAAAACAAAATTAACTGAGTTAGCAGTCTATATCTATAAAAAAAAGAATTTAGACATCCTAAGTATCTTCATTAAAATAATCTTTTGGGCATGGACAGTCTATAATTAGTTAAAAAAAGCCAATTGAACAAATGGCTCTAGACAAAGTTTACAAATGGCTCTAGATGAAGTTTAACACAGGTGGCATCAATGATCTCAAAAATCAAACTTCATGTACCAAATGTTTTACATTATAATTTTCTTCGGTTATAAATACCTCAATCTGCTCTTTTGAGAAAATGATTGACTGCCCATGGGTTCTATGCTCAGGTACCAATCGTTATATGATTATGTTATTGGTATTATTAGGCATCTTGATGCAGGAAATTGATGGATAAATTATACTTAGATTTTTTGGCTTAGTTACCTATTTTGATAAAAGTTAGGGCTTCATTTAGGAGAGCTCCTAAGATCTCTAGGAAATATACTTTGCTGAAACGTTATATGATTTCTGGTTCCAATTTTTAGAATAACCTATGTAGGATGATTGCTTGTAGACACATCATACACACAACCGTCACTTGGACACAACAAGAGAAAACCTCGCAGAAAAAAGTAGGTGCTGCAAAACTGCACTTTGAACTGCCGTGTATTCTACACAAATATTAACATGTAAAATAAAACATGACTAATTATCTGCCTTCTCTCTTGCTGATTCGCACCCACACCTTTCTTATTTATGACATACAAAGTAACCATTTTGCTGCTGATTGGTCCATGATCAGCTAGTCTTGTGGTGGGACAAACTGGTATCTTGAATTTCCATGAGATGTTATGTCAATGTACATGAAGGAACACACTTTATAAGTGTAATATGACTGCATGCATTCACTACAAGATATTGCTAGAGTGAATTTCTTGTCTTTTTGAAATTTAACTATTTTTATTATGTTAAAAAAAAAAAGGGTACTTGATCTTTTTTGGGTTGGGAAACTACTTAGATCTCTAACTTCAGAGTTCAGATATTAAAATAAATTTGAATTTAACTACTAATTATGGTTGCACATGATTTTATGTAACTCTTTCAATTGCTCGGAGATGATTGCCCCTGAAAAAAAAAAAAAAAAAAAAGAAGAATGCCCGAACATGTGCTTTTATTAATGGTTGTAGCAGTTGAAACTTGTAATTTATTGGGAGTTAAACTTGTAGTAACATTGGTACAATGCAAAATTCTTTGCTATCATGCTTTTCCATCTGTCCATATAAACTTTAATTATCTAGATATTTACTTCTTTGTGAGAATTCGGATGATAATGTGTTTATTGTGTGAAATTCACTTCATCATTTCAGAAATCCTTGCATTTAATTGTTTGAAAAAAAAAAAAAATTATTTTTACAGTGACGTACGGATGAAGGCATTTGAGGCAGTCGATCAGTTTCTACAGTTACTCAAGCAATCTTATGAGAAGGTAGTTATGTCTTCAATTGTCACCTTGTTTCCAAAGCGTTTATGTAGGCATTAACAGAAGCTGAGTCTTACTATTGGCTGCTGTCAATTTTAAGCTGTGTCAACAATCAACATAAAGTCCTTGAATTCCAATAAATATCTGTATTTTTTCTTGCAAGACGCATCCATGTAGTTTTCCGTGACTTTGGAAGATGTTCTCAACTGGAATATTTGGTGCATTTACAGAGAGCATGTGTTCCAGCTCCTTATGATGTCATGTTTTTTTCCTCTTGTTACTGCATCTCCATGACATATATGTGTATATATATATATGTATATTTTCCCCTCTTTGTGGGTATACTGGCTTAGATGCCTCCATATACTGGGAGAAAATTCACAACATTCTTCTTTGTGACCTATAGATGAATTCTGGTGACACTATGGGAGCTGCAAGTGCTGGAATATCATCACTACAAGGAAATGCTGGTTTACTTGGGTGAGTAATACTTAACCATGGCTGTTTTTGGAGCTATGCGTGGAGTAAATATTGAATTTGTAAATTGGCCTGAGTTGGAAGTCATTGCACAGGCTTTGTTTAGGATATGCAAAGGAGGTTTATGGCAGTTTTATCTTATGTCCTTGTTTCTGAATTTCGAGTCCTTACATTTTGCAGTTGGGCAATGAGCTCTTTGACTCTTAAAGGGAAACCCTCTGAGCATTCCCCTGTGGCTACTGCAAACTCCAGCCCAGCCATAACTTCAGCAGCTTCAACTACCAGTTTAGGTAACGTTTCTTGCTTATCATCCAGGTTCTTACTGACATATGTATAATCTGGAGCTAACGTGTTTTATTTTTCTCATTGTGAGGAGTAAATAGGAAAGTACAAAGTAGCACAAATAGAAGGATAAATAGAAATTTCTCCTCTAGCTCATGAAATTAGCCGGACAATCTAATAAACCAAACACAATCCCAAATCCCAATGAAGTATAACAACTGCAACGAAAAGATATGAATAGAATACAGATATAGTGTTCTATTTCAAAACTCCCCTTAAGCTAAGGAAAATGTTCTATTGAAGCTTAGCCATAGTACATAACTCATGATGAAGCAAATCATTTATTTTACTTCTGAATGAGTTAAGATATGACATTTGAAGTTTGAATCATTTAACTCAAATGTTCTATTGAAGCTTAGCCATAGTACATAACTCATGATGAAGCAAATCATTTATTTTACTTCTGAATGAGTTAAGATATGACATTTGAAGTTTGAATCATTTAACTCAAAAGAGGTGATTGACTTTGAAGTGTTAGATAAGAATGACCTAAGCTTAGGGTTTGTCTCATATAAATCAACAGCACCGGTGGTGTTATAACCCCTTCCACCCACCCCCCCCCCCCCCGGGTGTTTCCAATTATTATTATTTTTTAAGTTTGAAATTCACAAAAGTGTTAATCTTTAACATCCTGATGTGTGTGTGTGTATATATTTTATATATATTAGCTGGGAAGGGCTTCTTTTTAATCATCTTATGCCTCACTCCATCTATGTTGCAATTTTGACCTTGGAAGAAGTCAAGGTGCTCACGTGCATATTTGCGTATTTGTGTACCAACTTCTAGATATATTCCAATCCACATCATGAAATAGGTCCGTTTCCTACCATAGTTCCATAAGGGTGTTGTAGTACTCTATTACTATTGCATTACCCTGGTTGGTGCCCCGATTCCCTGTCTAATCTCAAAACATTATGATGTATTCTCAAGATTAAAATACATTTCAAACAATGTCCCATATGTCAATATCAAAAAAACGGGTATGTGCACCCATTGTTGGCTCAATTGAGCTTACCAATTAGTTCATGATAATTTAATTTTCTACTGTCCAGGTGGAGTAAGTCTCCAAAGTTGGAGAGGATGCCTTACTAGATGCAATTAAATACTCTGTTTTTCCTCTTCCTTGATACAACTTAATATATTGGAGCCATTTCCTAAAGTTTGCCCCATTTAGTTGGGTTATTTGTAGGGAAGGTGGATCGCTAATCATGCGGCAAAAACGGAATACAAGCTTCCACTTTCTCACCTGCCACTTGTAGGGTCTCTTTCCTAGTATATTGTGGATCGATTTTTGAGGAAGATGATGTGCCTAAACTCTGAAAAATAAAAAAAATATAATCTGGAATTCGTGTTATTCTCATTGTGAAAAATAAATAGGAAAATACATACTAATAAATTATATATTAAAAAAAAAGGATAAAGAGAAATTTCTCCTTTAGCCAATCTTACTGAAACTAACACTCCAGATATACTCACAAAAAGATTTAAATAAAGTATTAGTAAAATTTGTCTATTATCACTTAAGTATATTGGTCTATTGCTGGATCCCATTTATTCCTTCTTTCAATCCAATTTGTTAATTGTCCTCCATGATCCGTGCCATTGCCTGGTTTATGGGACTGTTGTTGAGGGGAGATACATTTTATTCCTTCAATGTGGTTTGCTACTATGCTTGAAAGCATTTTTGGCCAACCATGGGAAGAAAGATGGCTGCAATGTTGTTCATGGGTCAAATATATCTTGTTTTTGCTCAAGTTTTTTTTTGTTTCAATGATGAGTCAGCGTGCTATAAAATTGATGAGGGAACACTTGAAGAGGACAAGACAAAGGATAATGCAGTCTCATTTTTTTCGACTTGATTGGGCTTTCATTGGTGCAGCTGCAGAGGCTCCAACTACAACTATGGTCCATGCTAGTTCAAGCACAGATCTATCTGATCAGCCTGTACCTGCATCACCTACATCAACGGATGGTTGGGGAGACATTGATAATGGACTTCGTGAAGATCTGGATGGGGACAAGGATGGTTGGGATGACGTTGAGCCTCTTGAAGAACCAAAGCCATCTCCTTCTCTTGCTAACATTCAAGCAGCTCAGAAACGTCCTGTAGCACAGCCTGCTTCACAACCAAAACCAACAGGTAATACCTTTGATTTTACTGGTGATGCAATAGGCATAGACTAACTATTGTGCTTCCTTAGCATGAAGATTCATGTGTCCTTAACTCAATTGCAGATTTAGCTGCCATTTGGCATTTGCTTAGATGTATTCATTTCTATGCATATATTTATTGGTAACTTACATTGTTGTTTTCACAACTTCTATAATTGTACACACCTAATATCGTTCATTGCATACCCGTCAAAATAATTGGACCCACTTTATGTATGTCTCTAGGAACATTATTGGGGTTGCATTGTTGAATGAGGGAGTCCAGTAAATGATTAAAAAATTTAGGGTATTTTTGTTACAAAAATTTTTGGACCGTGGATGTAATTTACCATTTATGTTATGTCTTGCCTTCAAGTTTAGCAAAGATAGTATTTCGAATTGATTGATTATTTTTGTCAAGTTTTTATCACTTAGAGATGCTCATAATGTCCATGCATGATTAGTTATGTTTCCTCCATGAAGAAAATGCTTGTTCTTTCCCACTTGATTTAAAAAAAGTTAAAAGACTATATTATCTTAGTACTAGTCCATATGGATCCCCTCCTTATCCTTGTTAATAGATTGTTTTATATCTATCTACCTTTTTCCTTTTTTTGGTTTTTTTGGTCTGTGGTTCGATAGTGCTGCATTTTGTGATATTAATTATGGAACAATCAAGAGTTGATGTTTGAATTTTTTTTTTTTTTTCAGCCACAAATTTAAGACCCAAAAGTACAGTCAAGGTGACCAAAAACGAAGATGATGATTTGTGGGGTTCCATAGCTGCACCAGTTCCCAAAAGTACTTTAAAACCTATAAATGTGAAAACGGCCGCTTCAGCTGATGATGATCCTTGGGCTGCCATAGCTGCTCCTCCACCCACTACCACAGTGAAGCCTTTATCGGCTGGCCGGGGTCGAGGATCCAAAGCTGCAGCTCCTAGATTAGGCGCACAAAGGATAAATCGGACTTCCTCTGGGATGTAGACCGTGCTAAGACGTACAGGAAAACGAAAATGACTGATGAGTCTACGGTTTTGTCTTCAGTGGTGATTAGCATGAGTTGCAGTTCCCTGACTTGTTTTGAATTCTTTCCCCCCTTCATATGATTCAATTTGTAATATTAATTGTGATAGTGTATGTAGTATCCATTCTTTTCACATTTAGGTTTTCAACAAAAATGAAATATTTGAAATTTTAGGCCTTCTTTGTTTTTGCTGTATTCTAAATTTGTGTATGAAAACCTCAGAAGCTTGAGATTTGAAATGCTCTTTCTTTGGTCACTTTGTTTATTTTTTTGTTTAGATAGCTGTCCCCGGATATGGGATTCACATATGTTATCTTACAGCAGAAATTGGATTACACTTGAACAATCTTTAGTTGATTTCATGGCATCGGCTATTAATTATTTCTTATCTCTTCCTTTTAA
This sequence comes from Combretum micranthum, assembly GCA_024138025.1. Lineage (NCBI taxonomy): Eukaryota > Viridiplantae > Streptophyta > Magnoliopsida > Myrtales > Combretaceae > Combretum > Combretum micranthum. The sequence continues at coordinate 59,386 of JAMXBD010002715.1, read as the reverse complement.
TTAGTAGTTATCCAAGTAAATAAGATAAGCAATAAAAGAAATAAATGAATAAAAATTAAAAAAACAGGAAAAACCACCGCTTATAGAAATCAAATGGGAGGTAAAACGCCAAGGACAACGGTATCAGCTTAGTCGAGTTTGTTACGCAGAAGTAGGTTGCAAACAAGTCGAGTGACTACAAAACTTGAATTTGTGTTTCACTTGAAATTTTAAAGTCTGAATTTAGTCTAAGTTTGATTGAGCTTGAGATTTAAGGTTAAGCTTAACACTAATCTCTAGCTCAATGGGATAAAGTGTACTTAGACTTGATTTGTTAAAAGTATATATTTAATTCTTATTAAAATAATATTAATATCTAAATTCGATTTCAATTTAATTAATATTTATGATCAACTTTGTTAGGTTTGTGAGCTAATTGGATTAAATATATAAAGTTTGAGCTCGATTCGATAAATTAATGTAGCCCAATCAAAGTTGGCTTTAAGGCCGCTAATTTTCAAGTGAAGGCTGCTCATGTATGATTGAAGGCTGCCGACCTTTGAGCCAGCGTAAAATGAAAGATGATGGTCAGCTTGTACCACAGCCCATGCTATGGCCGTGGAGTGTTCACAGTAGGCTATGCTGGCATCCAATGCTGCTGGCGTATATCCTTAGGCTATCGATGTATAGTGTATAAGTTGCCAGCTTATGTTGACTTTTTATGTTTCATACGAATTTTATTTTGTTTGTTTTGTTGAGCCTATAAATAGTCTTTAAGGGTTTTGGTTTTGATAGTTGATATTTTGATACTTTTGATTGACATTTGAGAGAGTTTTCTCTTGGAAATTGCTAGTTTTGCAATTTTAGTGTTTTAGAAATCATCCAGTGAGATTGATTTCTTGTCTTAACGCTTTCACGCTATGTCAAATTGGTATCACAGCACGGTAAAATCCCGCAATGATGTCTTTAGATGAGGGTGTTGATGGTGGTCGTATTCGTGATGATGTTTAGGATATAGGAGTCCAAGGAGTTGAGGTTCTTAAGACGGAAATCGATGCCATGGATCGAAGACTCCAACGAGTAGAGCAGCTTGATGAGGATTTGGTTGGACGTTTCAACGTGATGGTGGTTGAAACCAACAAGGATAGGAATATTTGTGGGAGATGACCAAAGGCAAGAGAAACTTATGGTAGTCTTATCAATCGACCTGTCATTGCAAATCGATGGGCATGGATGTCTAATGAATACTCCACCGAGAAGGATGAGATCTTATATGAAAATAGACAACAATAGGGGAGGCGAGGCGGTGATGATGGTGGTAGATATTGAAGAGGTTACTATGGGTATGATCAAGGAGATAATGGAGATTTTCGCTTAAAGATAGATATTCCTAATTTTAATGGAATTTAAATATTAAGGAATTTCTTGACTGGTTAGCTGAAGTAGATATCGATTATATGGAAATTCCCAAGCAATGTAGGGTTAGATTGATAGCCTGTCGGTTGAAGGATGGTGCGTCAACTTGGTAGGAGAGGCTGTAGAACAAGAGATCCCATAAAGGTAGGCAACCGGTGAGGACATGGTATAGGATGAAACAGTTGTTATGGCGGGATTTCCTACCTTTCTATTACGAGTAGATTTTGTTCCAACAGTATCAGCGGTGTCATCAAGGACATAGGACTATACATGAATACACTGCAGAGTTCATGCAGTTAGTGGAGAGGAATGATGTCACGCCCCAAATGGTACCTTAAACGCGATAGTTCGCCACACTGAATATTAAAGTTTAAGTATGATAATCTTAGTCATCCAATAAGCTTCGATACAAGGTGTAAGACGTACATTCATGATCATAGAGGACCAACTTTGAAACAAGTTGTTTAAGAAGATATTCATATAGCAGTTAAGAATGGAAATCATAACATAATATTTAAAATATGGAAATATATGTAAAGGTCTTACAAATATCAAAGTGGCATTCCCTCGTTAAAAGATGTAGTCTATCAAGGTCTATTGAAGCCTAATCAAAATATTTACATGGGGGTTTACTTAGAAGTCTAAGTCTACATCTAGTCTTTGACTTCTTCCAAAAACTCCTTAGGCCGAAAAGGTAATACTTGTGAGAAATAACCCCGAGGCTTCAACCACAAATAGGGAAGCTGCAAAAAGTATCTATAAGGGGGTAGGCTTCTTACTTAGTGAGAATTAAATCCACAAGTAAAGTACTCAACAATCAATAATCAAATAAGTTATTTAATCAAACATGTGAGATGCAATCAATCACGTGAGCAAACAATACATACGATTTTTCGGGAATCATATGTTTGAATGGATTTACCTTTCCATTCGGTGGTTAGGTGTTCCGGGCAACGAATCTATAGTTCGCAAATGATATTTTCATAGTTTAATACCGATTCCTACTAATCGCTAAAATGTAGTTAATTCAGTTGCCTACTCACCATTTAATTACAGGCAATCAAAGCCATAGAATATAATTTCAGATCCTCGACCTCATTATTATGCCCTTGTCCCACCAAGGGTATAGTAATGAATGTAATGCGACTCACTACATGTCATACATGAATTATTTTATTTAAGTAATCATGGCATGATATTAGTCATTTATAAGTGACCATAGAGTTTACAGACAAATCAATCTTATACTAAATCATACAATTATTAGTTAACAATTCCCGCCTCGATATACTTATCATAATTTCAATCATATAAGTAAAGTACATACGCTATCATGTTTCATCTTTTTCTAAAGTCTAGTGCCATTAAACTATAAGTAAATACATAAATACAATTGCGAGAACTTAAATTCACTCGGCCATAGCAGCAGAAGCTTCTTAGTCGAAATAGTCCTTTGGGTATGATAGCTTAGACTCCACGTTACCTATACAAAAAAAATACCCGAAATGAGTATTTCTTGGAAGATCTACTTAAACTTGCAACTCTATTCTACTAGGTTCGTTAAAATTCGCATAGAGTGAAATTCCAACTTAATATAGCAATAACTTAGTCATTTTAATTCGAAATTTCGCATATTATATACCGATTTCTATCTAATCGAAAAGATCTATCAATTTCTAAGGTTATTTCCTACATAAAAGGTCATTTGCCTTGCTAAAAGTCATGGTACATATTCAAAATGAAAAATCCCAGCCTTTGAAAAACAATTTCTAAACTTATCTTTGTTTAAAAAACCTTTTAGCAAAAATATAGATATGTATATAGTTGAAAATCCTTTGAGTATATATATAGACTCACATTATATGCAAAAATCCTAATGTTGTTGTTTCAACGATTATTTTTCGTAAAACAATTCATCTTAAGGTGTTGAAACTTAAACTTAGCAAATTATTTTCTAAATATTTTGGAGAAACTTTATAATTTCTTAGGTTGTTGTGATTAAGCATATTATTATTTTGTTTTTCCCAATTTCTTTTCCAAAACAAATAAATTTCCTTTTAACTTTATTTTTCTACGCTTTGCTTCTAGTAATAAAAATAAAGTTTTCCAAAATTTTTCATGAAGTTATTGATAACCTATAATGATTTTGAGTTATATATTTGTCCTTAAAATGGTTTTGATAAATAAGTCTCTTTCCTCTAATGTTTTTATTTATTAACTTAAAAAAAATCATTTCTAAAACTTAGGCTTTTAATTTCCTTTACCAATTTTATTTGAAAAGAAAACATCTTTTTAAGTTATTGATAAAATCCATTGTTTTTTAACTCATTATATTTATATTCTTTTTATCTTTTTGAAAATAGGTTTCTTCTTTAGAAACTTGAAAATCACTATTTTTCTAAGTGCATTATAAATTTGTGAGTTGATTTTATCTTAACTTTGAAAACTAGTTTACTTCTTAGTTTTTATTATGAAATTAGAAAGACTTCAATCTTAAGCTTTTTATGAAAAATTGTATGTCAACAAATTACTTTTACTAAGCCTTAGGTTATTTTATTATGAAAAGAAAGTGTTTATTTTCTTTACTTCCTTGGTAAAATTATTATTCTTGTTATTTAAGAAAACTTTGAGAAAGCTTGAGAAGAGGTTGCAAAAGTCCATTTTTGAAGTTGATGACAACTCCTTTATTTAGTGACTATCTACATAATAAAAGTTTAGTTTCAAGTTATTTTATTAAAGAAAAATTCCACTTTAAATATTGTTGAGGCAATATCATTATGAAAATGCATGTATATGAGCATGTAGTATGAAAATGATGAAAATATAAATAAGAAGTAAGATAATAATAAGCAAGATAGTATGGTCAAGTATTGGGAACTCGGTCAAATATTGGGAGAGTTACCTTCATCAAGGCAACCCGAGACTAAGTCCGAAAAAAAAAAAAGAAAAGCATTAGTGAGTTAGTGAGCACTTGGGCTCTAGAATAATAGATATACATATAGATAGTAACTTATATATATATATATATATATATAGTTAATTTAGAAGCATAATAACAACAATAATAACATAGCATCATAATAATAACAAGATAATAAAAATTAGAGTTCTTGTCATATGCAAGAACAAAGCATGAACATATTGTTGCTTTTACAACTCACATGAGATTTTGAGAAACAACACCATAGTCATGCTAAGTTACATGACATGGAAAATAAATAGTAGAAAGGTAAGAGTATTTACCTAAAAAGAAAGTATGGAAGTGGTAGTGTAAGACAAGTTTGGATAGTGTATGCGTGTAGAAAGCGTGTAGGGAAAATGGGTAGTAGAGGGAAAGAAAAGAGAGATTTTTGAGAGAGAGTACTTGTAGAGTGAATTTGAAAGAGTTTTGGTATGGTAAGTGTGAAAGAAATGGAGGGAGATGAGGTATTTATAGAATTTTTGGAGTGACAATTATGTGAATTAAATAAATTGAAAAAAAAATAAATGTGTGTGTGTGTAGGAGGAGTGGCCGACGTGATGGGTAAGGGAGAGAGAGAAAGAGTGATTTTTGATTTTATTTTTATTTTTGTTAATTAAAAATAATAAGTTGTAAGGTTTGGTGTGAATGAAGATGTATGAGAAAAGTAAAAAGAAAATGGTATGGTAGAGTGTAAGAATAGGTGTAGAAAAGTAGCGATAGGTGAATAGTGTAACATAGTATTATGAATAGTAGATAAGACAATTTAATATCGGTAGTAAAAAAACCATGCATAATTAAGCTATATATGATATTTTTAGATACCGAAAAATTAAAAAAATAATGTTTTGAAATCCTTATATTTTGATGAGTTTATTGGTATTATCAGAAAATTTTTGCTGTCGGGTGTACCAAGGCATAGTTTTCGAAAACTGATTCCTTTCAGATCCGAAAGATACTAGAAAATTATCGAATTTGATATTTTTATACTTCCTTATATTATTACTAACTATTATCTACTACTATATCAATTTTATTGTTTCGGGGTTAAGAGCACGTGATTATTGGATCTAATCTACTAAGGTTTGATGTATATTTGTTAACCTTAGGGTTTCCAGTTGACTTCTGGTTTAGGGTTTAAACATAAATCGTAGCATAAAATCTAGGGCATTACAAATGACCTAAGGGAGAGTGAAGGTCAACAAGTGGCTAGATATGTAGATGGTTTAAAGTTGCAGATTAAGAACATGATGGGGGTAGTTGTATTGAGAACTTTGAATGAAGTGAAAAACATGGCTCTTAAGGCTGAGACGATGTTATAGGAGGGAAATATCAGGTATGAGAGAAGCAACAACAAAATTGAAGCAGACAAGAATGAGGGAGTCAAGAAGAATTCAAATGGGAATATTGAGAAAAAAGAGGATAAGGTTGCTGGTAAGAGACTTGTTGAGGTTAAGGATAATTAGAGGCAAAATAATCCTTATGCTAAGCCCATTTTGGATAAGTGCTATCGTTGTAATCAACTAGAGCATAGGTTTAATGAGTGTCCAAATAGGAAGAGTGTGAATATTGTTAAGAGGGAAGAGATTGTGCACTTGATGGAGAAGAGGATTGTCTTAAAGAGGGTGATGAGGATGTTGGGTAGATGTATTTTATTAAGAGTTAATGTTGGCCCTTAAGCAAGATGAAGACACCTAGAGATGCAATGTTTTGTACCTAGCATAAAATTGGTGGGAAGGTTTGTGACTTGATTGTTGACAGTGGAAGCTGTGAAAACATTATCGGTAGAAAGATTATGGATCAATTGCAACTACTGGTGGAGAAACACCCTAATCCATACACTATAGGGTGGATTAAAACATCTAAAAAGATTGGTGTGAAAGAGAGGGGCAAAGTACCATTTTCAATAGGAAAGTACAAGGATGAAATTTATTGCAATGTAATGGATATAGATGCTTACCACTTGTTATTTGCAAGACCTTAGCGGTATAATGTGGATGCCCAATATGCAAGAAAAGAGAATGTGTACAGGCTAGAGAAAGAGAGTGTGAAGTAAACTCCATTGTCCTTAAAGATTAAAAATCATTCTAAAACTACTAATGTTGAGGGGCGCTCTTTTCTAACAATCATGCCATTAGAAAGTGAGATGAAGGAACCTAAGTCAGGGGTGCATAACAAGGTGGTTAATGCTAAGATGAATAAAAGGAAAAAAAAAAGCAGAAGTGTTCAGATGAGAACTCGGTGTCGAGTTCTTTACAGGTGGGAGAGAATAATGCAACCAAGTCAAAGTTGGCTTCAAGGCTGCCGGTTTTCAAATGAAGGCCGCTGGCCTTTGAGTTGGCACAAAATGAAAGATGATGCCTAGCTTATACCACGGCCTGTGTTACACCCATGGAGTGTTAATAGTAGGTTATGCCGGCATCCAATGTCGTTGGCATACAGTGTATAAGCTACCAGCTTATATTGAGTTTTCACGTTCCGTACGAATTTTATTTTGTTTGTTTTTTTGAGACTATAAATAGTCTTTTAGGGTTTTGGTTTTGACGGTTGATACTTTGATACTTTTGATTGACATTTGAGAGGGTTTTCTCTTGGAAATTGCTAGTTTTGCAATTTGAATGTTTTAGAAATTATCCGGTGAGATTGATTTCTGGTCTTAACACTTTTACGTTGTGTCATAAATATCCAGCTGAACTCGAGTAGATCGTGAATCAACTGGTTGATTTTCACCTCATTTGTAAGTCCCCCACTTTTGGGTATGTATAATTGGGTAGATAGTAGATGGACATACTAATGGGTATTGGTTTAGGTTGACGCATGTAAGTGAGTGAAACGATGCAATAAGAGTTAAGACACAACCCATGACGCATTCAGGTCGACCAAGTGAGCATTGTAGGTAAGTGTAGCAGGTGGGTTTGCCGTTAGTCGTGAAAAGAGGATGGCTTTGATTGGTTTTTCTTTTGGATCAAAGACAACGCCATGTTTATTTGGTTGGAGTGGAACCAAAAAAATAGAAAAGGAATAAAAATTATTTTAGTGTTATTATGTTCAATAATCAAAGTAATTTTTGAAGTAAAAGATACATTGTATAAATATTAAATAATAGTAATTTCTTTAAGGAAAGAAATAGAATTTTCTAATGCTATAATTTTTTTTTTTTTCCAAATTAGATAATGGAATAATTATTCTTTAATAATAAAAGAAGAATGATAATTTTATTATAATGAATCAAACTTAACAAAAATGAATGATGAAACCTTGTATTGAAACTAGTGGTGATAATTCGTGTTAATGGATCGGGTTCATGTTTTTATATCGTGTCTAAATTTGTGTTAGTGCAAAAAAAATAAATAAAATTGAGTATAGATCATAAATAAGTAAGTAATAAGATAATCATATTCATATCTATTCATGTCATAATTGTGTTTTTGTGTCATGTCTTGGATTTTCTCTTAGTAATCATTTTTTAATCGTATCGTATTGCGTCTTGTGTTCTCGAGTTGTGTGAGCCAAATCTAGTGCTTCTTGAAACCCATTTTGGAACTCTTTCCTTTTGTACTTCTATTGCTATTTGAAGCATCTCCTTTCCTACCAGCTCCAAATGTGAATATTTCCCTTTTCTTTCAAACTTTTTGTTAGTTTAGGCTCTTTTCCTAATATAATTTTTGAAATAGTCTTAGATTTAAGTTAATTTGTGAAATATGCCATGAGGAAATTAATTACCAAAAGACTATGTAAAATTGCATGTTGATGTTTTACAACATGCGATTTCCATTTCAAATTTCTAGCCAAATCGAATCTTGATGAAATTTGCTTGTAAACCTAAATTGCATCTTGAATATACGATTTTTTGGGATATATTGGTAATTAATTTGGATCCTATTATATTTCGCTTATTTTATTTTTGTAAAGAGGTTATCTTTCCCATTTGCCACATTAGAGTTGCAACTTCCAACACTCAATATTTGGTGAATGCACGATTCCTTTGGGGAGCTAGTTACTTCATTGTTATATTAAACAATAACTTTTATTTTTGTAATATACAAATAAATAAATCACAGTGAAGGGTAATATGGTAATATAATGACATTTAAGAGTGTAATTTTGTCATTTAACAAAATGAAATTGATTAAATGAGGGTTGTTCAGGAAGGAGATGTGGAGCAGCTTTAGGTTGGCTAAAGGCCACCGGCATTGAACATTTATGCTGTCGATGTTGAAGTTAGGCCGTCGGAGTTGGGCCGACATATCTTCTGCAACGCCCGTCGTTTGTGTTTTCAAGGCAGCCAGTTTTTATTTTAGGCCGCTGACTTATCCACTTAAGCTACCAGCCTATCCCACCAGCTTACGACATACGAATTTATATGTAGTTTCCTATTTTATTAAGTTTCCTAAATAGACCACAACCTTCTTCCGTTTTCATAGCTCAACCTAAGGCAATTATAGGTAACAATTTTCTCTCGATCTCTTTTGGTTAGATCATGATTCCTAAAATATATAAATAAATTATAAAGAAGGGCAAATGTGTCATTTGTTGTAAAAAAAGAGGGTTTTATGGTCAACCTTAATATACACACACACACATACACACATATATATATATATATATGAATGTTTTGTCACACCTAGCCCCATTCTTTCCTCTTCAAAACCTCTCACATGCTTTAGAAAACGCTAAGACATCCTCTCAACCTATAATCTTGCATCAAGGAGGAAGAAACCAAGAATAGGTAATTGATCTTTCTATATTCCCTTTTGATAGTCCAAAAGTGTTATCTGTAATGGTTGTGCTATGGGTGTATGGGGGAGGCTTATATGCATGTAAAAAAGGGCTGGCCAAACCCATGTGGGACTTCCTTCACACCACAAGTAGCAGTGGCTGGAAGCACCCGCGCGGTGCTGTAACGCCACCACTGTGAAGTGGTACCGCTGGGGAACCACATGACTTACATCCGCCCCTTTTTACATGCATTAAGCCTCCCCCATACACCATAGCATGGGTGTATGGGTGTATGGGGGAGGCTTATATGCATGTAAAAAGGGGCGGGTGTAAGTCATGTGGTTCCCCAGCGGTACCACTTCACAGTGGTGGCGTTACAGCACCGCGCGGGTGCAACGGTTGTGCTATGGGTGTATGGGGGAGGCTTATATGCATGTAAAAGGGGCGGGTGTAAGTCATGTGGTTCCCCAGCAGTACCACTTCACAGTGGTGGCGTTACAGCACCACGCGGGTGCTTCCAGCCACTGCTACTTGTGGTGTGAAGGAAGTCCCACATGGGTTTGGCCAGCCCCTTTTTACATGCATATAAGCCTCCCCCATACACCCATAGCACAACCATTACATTATCTTTCCTAAAATAATCGTTTGGTTAAAGGGAATAAAGTTTTAGGAGAAAAACCTTAAGTCTTGTCGGAGTTTTGTGTTCTACAATCAAAGAAGATCAAGAATCAAAATTGTAGGTAAGTAAATCTTTTATCCTTTTGGAGATATAAAAATGATTTCTTTTTCTATAATTTGTTTGAATTCTTTGGATTGAGAATTTTAGGGTTTGGAGGAGTTTTGGAGAAATATGTGTTTTTAGGGTTTTGTTATCTGGTGATCCTAGAAGACAGGTGTGTAGATCTAATGTTCCAAATTTTATGTTTTAGATTATGGATTTTAGGGTGAGGGTTTATTTGTGAATGCGAAATCGCATTTTGATTTGATATATGTTGATGACCAGGATTCTAGTGAAATTAAGATTTATAATCTTTTTAAGAGGATTTGTTGATATTGGGGTTTTGGAAGCGAATCAGGTACGACCTTACCTTGCTTGCTATTTGTGCGTGTAGGATTAGAAAAATAAATTGACTAAATTCTATTCGGATTATAATTGAAAAGTGTGTTGCTTGCTTTTGGTTTTTGTTAGTAAAGACCACGCAGAGTGTGATTTTAACGAGACACCCTGATGATCCTCGTGTGGCGCTGTCTCTAATGGAGTTGCACTAGGAAATGATTTTGGTAGATTGTCGTTCCGGTCTGCATGGCAGTATGCAACGATGTGTGGGGAGTACCCAACATCAATATATATGTAAATATAAACTTTTTTTATATAAAGGCTTGAATAGGAGTCATGGGCACTTTGGGTTTCAGGCTAGTTACAAATGGTCTTAAACTATGCTGGTTGTTGGCTAATTAAAGATAATAACCTGTGTATGTTGCATTAGTTTTAGGGTTGTATGTGATTTCTGTATATTGCTTGTTCATGTGTATGTGTTTGTGGTATGGCGTATTGGACATTTTCGCTCATTTCTTTATTTTTCAAGTATAGGTGAATATGATATAATTATGATTTATCTGGATTTAATATACATATGGACTATGGGGAGGATGTTAGCAGACTTGACTATCCTGTAGATATCTAGATCGTTTTTGGATAGCTATTAGTAGTTTGAAAACCATGGAAGTTGTTTTTAAAAGTTATTTTGAGGTTATAAGATTTTAGTAAAGATTTTTTATATGAATTTAGTTATAACAGGTTGGCTTTGGTTTATGCCAACTAGATAGTTATAAACAAGTTTTAGATTTTATGATGTTTTTCAAAGTATCCTTTTGAGAGATTTGGAGATATATGTTTCTAATTGGTGGTTTAGAGTTTTAATAGACTTAGTGTATTCTTAATAAGAGAAGGATACATGGTGAGTTGTAATACCTTTAATTTAGGATGTTGTAATTTTACTCCACTTTTTTTAGCAAATACAAATTTTATATCATATCTATTTTCTCTTTCCCACAATTATTCTAATCTATCTCTCATGTAAGTATATCTATATTATCTTATTTTTTTTCTTCCTTTATATTACACCAATAACCTATTCTAACATGTTAAGCGAATAAGGTTTTATTTGAGTACAACTTCTTAAAATGTACTTTTAAACATTTTCCTTAAGGCATGCTTTTGAAATTATCCAATTTAATTCAGTCATAAAGAAGACTCACAAACAATCGCACAAGAATGTCGATCTATGTCATCCAAATCGGTCGTAATTCATATATATATTTATATATATTTTCAATTTTACTTTTGGAAACCAATGTAATGTTTGAATCTGTGTAAAACACTAACAAACATTCACTAACATTAATGTTGTTAATTATCCATCGAAAAAAATATTGTTAATTATATATAGGAGCAAGGATGATGGTGATGATGATAATAATTTATCGACAAAATTCAATCGAGCCCGATCCAATAAGACCCTCTTATCAAAGGGAAAGTTGAAACCAAACCCCTACCTTGAGGGAAAGTTGAATCCTAGCTTTTACTTCGAGGATAAGGCCATTGCCCATCTTCAACATGCGCCAAGAATGATCAAATTGAAGTAGGAATAAAGCAAGTGCTACTAGATTTAGACAAGAGGAAGGTAGCATGTTACTCATGAAGGGAGGAAGCTCAATAGAGACTTTGGGGGACTCAGAGAAAGAGAACTCACATACTCTTCTTTCCAACCTTCCGTGGTAAGTATCGACCAAACCCTTTTAATTTGGATATCGGATGATTTGATTTTCTCTTATTAGTTCTTAAATGACTGCTGCTATATTCTTTACTACTTGAAACCCTCCATTGACTAGAGCATCGAAGTGCCCATACCAAGCCATCTTGGCACCGCTTAGCTTACCTTTATTACATGTACAGCTGAAATAAAAACAATAATAATATTGTTGAAAATATCTATAATACAAGACTACATGAATATTATTAGTACACTGTATGTCAGTTGTGTTAATCATGGTTGATTATACTCTATTATGGATCTTGCTTTATGACTACAAAGGAAAGTTTCAAAACAAACTGATAAGTTAAAATCGTACGTAACGGTATAATAGTTCCTTGTGAAAGTAAAAATTAACCTTTTGATAATGTCATATAACTCATTGCATATTAAGGTTGTTGATAGCACTTCTTGGTTTGGGTCCCTAAACTCAAGGCTGTCCCATGATAACCATCACTAATGGCTATAATTAGGTCACGTAACAAGTGACAAGCTGTTGGGAAGCAAAGATTAGTTGTCGCTGCATTTCTACGTTTCCTCCATGATTATTCTAAGCACACAAGACTCCATGAATATCACAATGCATGCACAAAAGAAGCCTCAAAAGATTGAATCAGGCGCCCAATGAGAAGGTTGTTTCCCCATTTATATATGCATGCGTCACATGCCTAGTAGGCCTATTCTCCCCATATGCTTCCTTTTATTCCTAAATCGTGTGGTTGTTTTTTGTTTTTCCTTTTTTTTTTTTTTTTTTTTCTATTGCTTTATCTTTTTACTTGTTACTTACTGCAAAAACCTAAGGAAAAAAAAAAAAAAAAACTTTAAAATCTTGAAAACTAATTATGATTATTGATTTTTTTTTTTTTGCGATAATATTAGTCTTTAGGGTGTTAGTCAATAATTTGTTTTATGATATGCTAAAATAGGCTGTAAACTCATGATCATTCTCTTGCAAATCACAAACTACATTGAATTGCAACAAGGCCATGTTTTCACTAAAAATTTTGTTTTAAAAAAATCAGATTTGACATTGGATTTGTTTTTTTTAATGAATTTTTCCATTTTTCATGAGAAATGCATATTTTTGATAAAAATTGCATTGTATTTACATGATTAAGAGTTAAGGTGCATTTGCATATGCATAAAAATAAATTGTCAAACGAAGTGTCAGACCTCATTTTTCATAAATTTAAACATATTTTACATAAAATTGCATATATATATATATATATATATTGGTAGTTAAAGATATTACTATGATAAACAAACAATGTCTATACAAATAGAGCAAATCATCTTGGGTTATCAACCATTACACCAGGGCTATACATAGTCTGATAGATTGAAAACATTGCAAAACAAGGGAAAATCAAATAGGCAATGGTCGAGAACTGCTTTGAGATCCCTTCCAAGATAATCCTTACAGTGCTATCTGCAAACATATTGGATTCTCTAGGAGTGTATGTGGCTATGACGCCATATAGACTGGCCAATTTAACCCTACAAGTAGTAATTAGGTTGAGAAAAGGAGACGAGGGAAAGGGATGTCACAAGTTAGCAACATTACAGCGGAGAGGGAATCGCTCTCAAAGATCACATGTGTGAGCTCTTTTTCAAGAATTTTTTTAATAGACTCTAGAAGGGCAAGGGTTTTTGCTTCCACAGGGGATGACCAGGTGATCTGCTTACAAACCGTAATAATATTCGTTTGGGAGTCTATACAGATTTCACCTATAGATGCTCGTTTGAGCCTTCTAGAGCAGCTTGCACTGGATCAAAATTTTAACCAATGTGTCGGTGGTTTCTACCAATCTTGGATCGAACTATTGGAAGTTGAGGAATGATTCTGTCTCTTATGTGGTGCCCAAAATTTGGATGCCTTACTTTTGGCTAAGCTTTGCCAGTCTTGACATGGCGCTGTGTGGAGTCTTTTGTTTCTTTCTATCCAAATTTCCTATAGGGAAAAAACTAACTGACAAGGCTAGGGACAGTCAGGTTTCAGTCTTTTTAGTCACCGGTGGAGGCAAAATTGCACATATTCATAATTAGACATGTTAAGGTTGGCATATCACAAAAAACGTTTTGTCACTTTGTTGGCATTTTTCTAAATAAAAATTTAAGCTGGATCTTTTTTTAAAAAATTTTAGGGCTGCATTTAGGTTTTCTAAATTGGACTTGCAAAATTAGGTCATTAAAGGTTTTTGTTAATAAAGGTAATTTCACTGCTTTATAAAAAAAAAGGACATAGGAAAGGTAATACCATTTGTAAATGATTCGAGTCTAATTTAAGGGCTAATATTACAAATGCTACCTTAACTTTACCTAAATATTCAATTAACTACCTAAACTTTCTATTAGTCAATTTACTATTTGATTAAACTTTTTGCATCCGCTAATTGTCACACCCTAAGGGTGCCCTAGTAGTAGCATGCAATTTACCATGTATACTATTATTGGTTATACATTCAAAGATGATATATATTTAAACAAACATGATCTTTTAGTTGTATCGATAAGAAATGACAAATATATGTAAGTTATAATTTAGTAAAATAACTAGCATCACAAGTCTTGAATATTATAATATTATAGACCATATTCCTATTTCATAAATCTCTAAATACATAAACGATATCTCGGATCTAACTATTTTATAATTAGAAAATAAAATAAAAACTTACCCAAATATCCCAAATTCTTCTAGCTTCTAAATATTATCGGAGTCATGCTCTTAGAACAAACAAGCCAAGGTCATAAAATAAGCCTGAAAGGTCTTTAGGAGTGTGAGTGAAACTAGGGCTTAGTGAATAACAAGATATATTACACATCAAACAAGTTCATTAATAATCATATGTAATACAACAATCAAACAAATACTCAAAATACAAGTCTGGAAGATCTAATCCAAACAGATTAGAGATTTATGCCTCTATTGGAGTTGAAGGAACATTACTTAATGACACACCTGCTCAGGAGAAACTAAGTATATAAAAATAAATGATTTCTCATTTTAGATTATCACTTTAATTTAAGGATATTTTAACTGACCATTTTTTGCATCAATCAATAAAAACTCTCTACGTATTATAATTTCAAAGCGATACACGGGGATGCCGTTCGTTGCCAATAGCTCCCATGGAACTGACTGAACAAGGATAATCTTGAGTAGAACTAATAATTTTAGAAAAAATCAAGTATCAACAGAGATTCGAAACACTAATACGTAGCAGGCTATCACACTTTTACAATATGCAATAATGTAATTCGTGTAATGCATGATTTTTTAATTATATATCCAATATTTCTAATCGGGTTTATGGTGATCATACATTACACATAAACATTTATCATCTCTTTCTTAAGTCATCAAACAATTTGTATTATCATTTTTACTATCTTAGTTTGTCAACACAAACGAACAACTCATATCACATACTCAACAGACTTCCATATCAATCATATTATTATTTTTGCATTACTTATACCACTAGTTACAAACACAAGCAATATGATAGATCTGATTTACTCACCTGCTCATGATGATCAGTCGTAATAGTCTTCAGAAAAATCCATGAACTGATTAGTATCACCTATCGGACGAATGAATAATTTCTAATAAGATATATATGTATGTCTGTATAAATAAATTCTACTGGTTATCCAAGTGTCCTAAAACCAGTTTTTATATTTTCTAGATCTATATTATCTTTTCTAAGTTATTATTTACTGATAAATAATAATTTTAAAATATTTTATTTTTATCGAGTAATTATAGAGCTTATATTCATAATTCAAGATTTTAATATCATTATCATTATTATTTTTATATTATTCTTTAGTTTGGTTACCTTATAATAATATTTATTTTTTATCATTTATTTTCATCATATTCTCTTGATCTCATTTCATGTTAATATTTACTATTTATGGAAATCACAATATTCTTAATTATAACTTATTCATATTTTTCATTCTATACTTACTTATATAGAATAATTATCATAATCTAATCTTTTTGTTTAATATAATAAAAATGTTTTTTATTTGTATGGTTACCAATGTTTAATACTTAATAAATATTTAAATATACTATCTTAAAATATTTTATTTATTTATTAAATTTCATATTCTATCTCTTCTTCTTCTTTTATATATATTATATATATATATATATATATTATAAGCTTCGGACGAAACGAATATCATGCAGGGAAAATTTGCATGTAGCCAGCAATCAACACTGCCGGCATTGAATCTCAGGTTGTCGGTGTTTGCACATTTTTATGTATCAAAAACTTACATAACGTGTTCCAGTGTAAGCTAGCTTGAAGGTTGCCAGCTTAATGATGCATATTGATGGCCTTGGAAATGTAGGCCACCAACGCTCATGCATTTTTATGCATAACAAAATTCTTATGTAGCATTGTCCAGTGTAAGCTGGCTTGAAGGCTTCCAACTTAACTGTGTACACCGTCATTTTTGCCTATATGCTGCCGGTGTACACACTGTTCATCGTCTTTTTTTTTTTTTTTTTTTTTTTTTCTAGTTCACGTTTCATTTTTATTACATCATTTATGTATTATACTTTGTGTTTTAGCCATTTTTGAGTGTTTTTTCATGATCCTTATCTATTGTTTGTGATATATTAACGCATAGATCAACTCATAATCATCATAACATATGATTTCTCAGCTTCTATATATATCATGATGCATAAATAGGGTTTTAGAGTTAGATATTACCTTGTTTGGAGCCGTTATGGAGATGTTTAACCCATCCCTAGACTTAATACGAACCTAAGTTAATAAGTACATTGTTTAAGCTAATGTTTAATGCATATATTAACTTAAAAAGAATTTCACTTACCTTAGTTGTTGGTTTCCTAAGCTAGAGCTTTGTGTGTTTATTGATTGTGTTTGCTGTTATCTGATGGCTCTTGGTATTTTACGGTGAAGGAAAAAGATAATATGGCTGTCAAAGTATGTTTAAGTGTTTTGTTCTTTTGTACATTAAGGTGATGTATTTATAAGCAAAATGGGCAACAACATTTTTGGCCAAGATGAAGAGAATTTTCCATCGAAAACCATCTTGTTTTTGCATGGTTTTCATTGCATTAATTGACCTGCTTATTTGGGCAATTTTGATTGGTTTAACCATTATTTATCTTGACTTTTCTTAACCCGAATTGACCCATTTGTTTGCAGATTTAGGCTGGGAGATTTAGACAATTTACAGCCGCTAATTCCATGCCATTTCCATCGATTTGTGCAACTAAAATTATAATTTTATTTAATTAATTAATTATCTTAGTTTTAGGATAGTTTATCAAGCTAAGTGAGTATATTTATATAAGTTATTTAGGAGTTTTGTCTCCAAAAATTTGTTTAAAGTCTCTAAATATTTTCTAGATTATCTTTGAGTTTAATTTTGAGTTTAAAGTTCACATGATTAATTATTTTTTAGATTTTATCTCACGCGATTAGGGTTTTATAAGCTTAATAGATTAATTTCGGTTTCAGTTTCTAAGAGCTTTAGAATTCTCTAACTAGAAAAATGGTATAATCCAGACATTTATTTCAAGTCCAGATTGTTAGTTATGGATCTATTTTTGTTCCTATTGCGTATTTATCATGGTTGTCAAAATCGACTCGGACTGGTCGGTTCAACCTGGTTCGATCGGAACCGACGTTAATGCTGGGTAGGGTCTTGCCTAAGATTCATTTTTGTTACCAACCGGCGAGACCCAAATTGACCTGATCGACTCGGGCTGTCGATCTGGGTTGAACCGGTCGACCGGGACTGGTTGACCTGGATAAAAAAAATAAAATAAAAACTAGAAATTTAAATATTTATTCATACTTTATTATAAATTTATAAAATATAATCATTAAATCATATTTATTTAATAATTAATTGATGTATTTGATCCAAATATAGATTTAATTGAGTGATGACATATATATTGGTCTTTTATAATTAAATTATCCCTTATATTTTTACTTTTTTGTGACCCCGGTTCGACCCTCGGTGGAACCCGGTCCGACCCCTCGATCCTTGACCCCTAGCCTGCCCGGGTCGAACTCGGTCCGATTCTGACAATATTGATATTTATAACTCTAACGGTTCATCATTAAATTATCATATTCTAACTATAAGCTTTATTGTTTATTTATTTTTTAATGCACTTTAAATCTTATCTTAATTATTTCTATATTTTGAGTTTTTGATACCTATTATGAAATCTTGTCTTTGGTATCTGTTACTATATAGGGAACTTTGTTTTAAGGTTTGAGGTTATATACAGGTTCATTAATATTTGTAATTTTATTCTAGGGTCTTTGTTGAAACCTACATTAATATTCTATTTTTATATTTGTATTTCTATTTTTTTATTAGTATGAAAAATTCTTGGGATTTACACTAATGCTACTTGAGTTAACACCGTTAGCTCTATTAGCTGACGTGGCACATTCGATCTATAAGAACATGCTACGTGTCCACTGACATGGCATATAATATATTTTATTTATTTATTTTGTAATTATCAAGATTATTATCATAACTCTTATCATTATTATTGTAATTTATTATAATAGTAAAAATCGAATTGGGTTTATGGAAGACTAAATTAGCTTAAACTTGCATAGAAGTCTACCTTCCATAATATCCTAAGCCATACATGCACTGTCCATTTCCCATCTCTAGCTCAGTTATTCTTATTCGCTCTAAATATAGTTTATAAGTTGGTCTATTAAATGAGAAACAAACCATGTGGGGCATCTATCTCCTCCCTTTACTCTCTTTCTCTAGGATCTTCATATTTTGAATCTTCTATCTCTTTATGGAGCACAATCCTTTTAGTCCACAGAAACCACGAAAATGAGAGAAAACGAAAGTTCAATCCTTAAAGCCCCACTTGGAAAATTCCTCTATTGGGTAATGTAAACCCTTAGATTTTTATATCAAGTTTAAGCTCAAACCTTAGAAGCGGAAGTCAACCGGAAACTCTAAGGTTAACAAACCTATATCAAATCCTAGAATTTAGATCCGACAATTCTGTACTCTCAAACCCTAGACAATGGAATCGAGAAAATAATGGATAATATTTTGTAATAATATATGGAAGCTTAAGAATATCAAATTTGCCAATTTCTAGTGTATTTTGGATTTGAACGGGATTAGTTTTCAAAAATTGTGCCCTAGTATACTGGACGGTAAAAATATTCCGATGATACTGTTAGATTCGTAATAATGTAAAGAATCCAAAATATTAGTTTCGTAATTTTTCGATAACTAAAAATTATAGATATCGCATTTATACATGTATTTTCTTTACTATCGGTAAATTATTAGTCTTGTTTACTATTCATTGTACTTCTCTATTATTCATTATTATTCATCTATCTTACTTTTTTTTACTACTATTCTTACTACCTATACACCTATTTTCTTACTTTTACTTTTCTAATACATCTTATATCAAACCATATCTTACATATTACTTACTTTTTTATTACAAAATACAAATTAAACAAATTTTCTCCCCCCTCTCTCCTTAGAACTGGCTCCCCATGTCTCTTTCTCTCTCTCTATTTATTTTTCTTTTTCAATTTATTTTATTACACATAATTTCCCTCCATCTTCAACTATAAATACCCTCTTTCCCTCCACTTCTTTCACACGCTTATTTTACATAACAAAACTCTCTCAAAATTTATCCAAATTCTCTCAACACAATTCCTCTCTACCAAAACTCTCATCAACCAATTCCTTCCAAAATCCTTTCCTACACACAAACCACCTACCACATATTACTAACCACATAATCCTAAATTCATCATCTTCTTCCTACCACATAAACACACTCTTAAGTAAAATTTTCTACCATTTATTTTCCATATCATGTAACTTAACATGACCATGGTGTTGTTTCCTAAGAGCTCGTGTGAGTTATGGAAGCAACAACATGTTTATGATTTGTTCTTGCACATGCCAAGAATTTTGATTTTATTATTTTTTTTTATTATTATGATACTATGTTGTCATTATTGTTATTATGCTCATAACTTAACTTTGTATATCTATTATTATCTATATGTATATCTATGTATTTCTTAGAGCCTAAATGCTCACTAACTCTCTAACAAGCTTATTATTATTATTGCTCTTATTATTGCTTTGTCTTTTCTTTCTTTTTCTTTTTGGGACTAGTCTATTCTTAGTCCCTGTTGTCTTGATGAAGCTAAGGCTCCAATATTGACCGGATACCTTGATGAAGCTGAGGTTCCCAATACTTGATCTTATTATCTTGCTTATTATTTTTCTTATTATATCTTTCCTCTATTTTCATCTTTTCATATTATATACTCATATACATGCATCATTATAATGATATTGTCTCAACAAAATTTAAAGAGGAATTGTCTTTAAAGGAAAATAAAACCAAACTCTTTTAATAAATGTACCCTTGTCACCAAATAAAGATATTGCTATCAAACACATAGAAAAAAAAAATTACTTTACAACTTTTTTTCAAACTCATCAAGATTTTTCTTAAATGATGATAAAGATGATTTATCAAAGCAATTAGCTAAGGAAATAAACACTATCCTTTCATGATAGATCACATGAAGTATATTAAAACTTAGTATTTATAATTTTTTGATAAGCAAAATATTTTCTCAAAAAGCTTGTAGGATTTTTATCAACTCCATAATAAAAACCAAGAACTAGACTAGTTTTCAAAGTTAAGATAAAATCAACTCACTAATTTATAAACCCACTTAGAAAAATAAAGGTTGCCAAACTTCTAGATGATAAACCCATTTTCAAAGAAATAAAAAGAATATAAACATGATAAGTTCCAAAAACAATAGATATTATCAACAACTTAAGAAAATATTGAAACATGATATCCTTCCAACTAAAATTGGTAAAAGACTTAAAAGACCAAGTTTTAGAAATAAAATTTATTTTTAAAGAAGTCAGAAATGAAAATATAAGAAGAAAAAGACTTGTTTATCAAAACTTATTAAGGAAAATATATACAACTCAAATTATTATAGATTATCAACAACTTAATAAAAATTTTGGAAACTTCACTTTTATCACTAGAGGTAAATTTTGCAGAAGATCAAAGTTAAGAAAAATTAAATTATTTTAGAAAAGAAATTGGAAAACAAAATAATAATATACTCAATTATAATAATCTAAGAAATTATAAAGTTTTTCCAAAACACTTAAAAAGGAAATTGTTAAGATTCAAGTTTTCAACACCATAAGAAAATTTGCTTTTTTTTTTTTTTAAATAATCGTTGAGACAACACCATTAAATTTTTTATACAATATGAGTTTATATATATATTTATTCAAAAGATTTTTCAACCATATAAATATCTATATTTTTGCTAAAGGATTTTTGGAATTGAGAAAAGTTTGAAAATGGTGTTTTAAGGGCTGGGATTTTCGTGGGAATTCTGTATCGACTCTTTTCGTGACCCAAAAGACTTTTTATGAGAAAAATAACCTTAGCAATAGATAGATCCTTTTGACTAGGTAGAAAAAGATATATTATATGTGAAATTCCGAGTTAAAATGAGCAAGTTATGGTAATTTTAAGTTGAGATTACACCCTATATGATTTTTGACGAAGTTAGTGAAATAAATTAGCAAGTTCAACTAGAACTTCTAAAAATACTCATTTGGGTATTTCTTTTATATAGGGGATGTGGAGACCGAGTTTCCGTATCCGGAGGATTACTATGACTAAAAGTTTCTAAGCAAATTGCCGAGTGAGTTTATTTCTTACATTTTTGCATTTATGATTTTGCTTGTAAAATTAGTAGCATTAGGATTAGGAAAAGATAAAATAGAAAGATGCATGTGCTTTACATACTTGGTTGAAATTATTTTAAGTATATCGAGACGGGAATTGTTCATAATGAATATTTGATCTAGTATAGGAATGATTGTCTGAAATTCTCTGATCACCCGTAAAATATTTAATCATGCCATGAGTATTTAATTAAATTAATCCATACATATCATTGGGTGAGTTCATTGCATTTATTAATATACTCTTGGTGGGACAAAGGCATAGTAAGAAGGTTCATAGAGCACGTAAGTTCTATAAAACGGTGAGAGATTGTCTAAATTAAATTATGGTGAATAAAACACCTGAATAGAAATATGTTTTATAGCTGGGTAGGCTCGAACAATACTACAAAGAAGTTATATTTATAAAAATTGGTCTATTCGATCAGTAACCCCTAACCTCGAATGGAGGGATAAATCATTCAACATATGATTCCTGAAAAAATATGTATTGTTTACTCACGTGCTTGTGCATCTCATATGGTTTTTAAACAAACTTATTTGATTATTTGTTGTTAGGTGTTTAATTGAAAAATAATTCTCACTAAGCGCGTAGCTTATACCCTCTTAGATATCTTTTGTAGTACTCATATCTTTGGTTGGAGCCAATGGGATACTTCACCCAGTAATAACTTTTGGAGCCAAGAGGTTTTGGTTAGAATTCTAGAATTAGAAGTAGAAATAGATTTCCAAGTAGAAATTCAATATGTAAACAGACTTTGATAGAACTAGTTGTTTCATTGTAATCATCCTAATTGTACATAACCCGATTATAATAATTATTAAAAATATAATATAATTATAAAAGAACTATATTAAAAATATCAGAAATCACTCCAAATTTTTTGCGATTTAAATTTTTAAGTATAAACAAATTAGAATAAAGAATTTTTATTACTAAGACTTTAAAAATTTCATAATGTTCGAAATAAAGAATAACAAAAACTATTTAATATTTAAGAACCTAAGTTTTAATATTCGAAACATATCAATACCTTTAAGTTAAATAATTCTGAGTCTATAGAAACTAAAATTCTGATATAACTTTGTAACTTATAATTAGTAAAAAGAACCAAGTAGCAAATATAAAATAAATATTTAAATTTCTAATCTAATAAAAACTCTAGAATAAATCTATAAATAGTAATGAACTCATATGTAATTTTAAAGCCTATAAATTTATAATAAAGTCAAATTAAGGGTAATATAATTATTAATTTATCAAAATACCACAAAATAAAACTTTTAAACAGATAAAATCTAATTTACGGTAGCAGGTATAAAAACTGAAAAGAAAAAGCCTTAAACTAAAGATTCTATGTATACCAAAGCGTTCAAATGTTTAATATAGACAATATGTAAATTTTTATCCAAAAATATTATCAAATCAGTATTTATCATACGTGTAATTTAGATCCACAAAATTAACTTTTTGCATCAGTTCATATTTTTGCTTACTCCTTACATAATTGTTGGTTGTAAATTTATCATCTTCTGTTTGGTTTTGTATTTCCATTTATCTTATCTCCCTTACATTTTTTTATTTTTCTTTTTATTTTCTCATTTCTTTGATTTTGAATGCTCCCTGTATAACAAGAGTCTAAAAAAGTGTAAAAATTAACACACTTACACATATCTTTAATAGAAATTCTATGTATATCATAGTGTTCAGAATATTTAATAACGATAATATGAAAATTTTTATCTAAAAATATTATCAAATAAGTATTTATCATACGTGTCACTTAGACCTGCAAAATTGATTTATTTCACAAGTTCATATTTCCCCCCACTCCTTACACGGTTGTTAGTTATTAATATTTCATCTTCTCTTTATTTTTGTATTTGTATTCATCCTATCTCCCTGACATTTATTTTTATTCCCTTTTCACATTCTCCTTTTCTCTTAATTTTTTGAGCCATCCTATACGCAATTAACGGAGACAAATACTCTTAAAATAACTGACATATTTGTACCCGTTTAACTTAATAAACTACCCTAAAATTAAGAAAAATAATTAACTAAATAATATTAAATAAATTCTCCTTCACTTTTCGGTGCAAATTGCACCAAATATACGGTTCGATGTGCTAGAATTCCACCAGCTGAAAACCTAATATAATTTGCTCAAATAATACATGTGGAAGTTAACAAATCAACACACTAACCAATCTCATTTGGACACATAGATAGCTCAATAAATGAAGGGAAAGATCATGCTAAGATCATGAAAAAATTCGGTGGACACTTCTTCTTCAATAGAAAATATGCCTCAGTTGTCACTTTATTTATACACATTTACTAACAAGGAAACAAGCCATTATACACACAAGACAACAACCAAAATACTCTCCAAATTTGTATTATTTTCCCTCACCAAAAGACACACAAACCACCCTTAAACAACACCAAAAACAAACATAAAACTAGCCAAGCAAAGTAAGAAAATAAGCTAAGGAAAGGAAGCAAGCTAAAGGAAGGAAGCAAGCTAAGGTAAGCTAAATTTGTTTTAAGATAGTTAATTGATAGAACATTATTCTAATCCGAGTCTCTATCAATCTAGGTTCTTTACAAGCTGTGGGGACGGGTTTAGAATCATCAGATCAACTTCAACCACGAAAGTTTGATGAAAAATCCTAGTCATACACTTAACATGAATTATATTACATGTTATATTGATATAAAATGATATATGTATACATAACACGTACAAGCCCTTAGGAACTCTTTAACAAAGCTTTTAAAGTAGTTTTAATACTGAAGAAGACGATGAACAGTATCAAAGCCGGACCAAGGTTGGAGGCTTATGTGATATATGCCGATAGCATATATATAGGCCGACGGCTTATAGGCGGCCTACTTGGAACAGACCCTATGTAAAAATTTGAATTATGTAATTTGCACAAAGGCTGGCTCTAGGGAATAAAGGCCAGCAGCGTACAGTGCCTGCTACGCAATGAAACCCTGGACGAAATATGTTTCGTCCAAAAAAAAAAAAAAATATTTGTTTATACTATATTATGTTATGTTATATTATATAGGTAATAAAAGAATATAACAAATGAGTATATTTAAATAACTTAAAAGACTAATAAGTGTAATATGTATACAGTTAATAACTTCTAATACTAGTAGGAAGTAAAGTTACAATATTGTTAGTATTAGACAAATATAAATAAAATAATGATAATTATAGAATATTGATTTAGTATTATCTTTATAATCCATAATATTATTATTAGTATACTCTTAATAATAATAATAATAATAAAATAATAATAATAATAATAAAATAATAATAAATGTCATTATTTTTATTAGTATTATTATATTACTATTGTGATGTGTAATATTATTATTGTTTGTCGGAGATTACTATTGTTTTATTAAATTTATTATGAAAAATAATATTAGTATTAATAGTAAATTACCTTATAATCATTACTATTAATACTAATAATATTTTTATATTATTTTACTTTATAAATGAAAATAAAGTATAATAATTGTAAAATACATATTTTATACATAAGAATGGGAATTAAATAAGCTAAATTTTTGAGTAATGCGATACCTATACACAACAAGAAAATTAGATGAAGTATATGAAAAGAAACACGACGATACTAAACAATAGTAAATAAATACGAGTACTATAGTGGGTCAGATAAGGAATAATGTGAAAATAGCAATAATAACTATAAAAAAAATATAAGCCTACTAAAAACCAAAATTTCATATATCCATAGAAATATATAAAATATCTAATAAGATCAAGAAAAGCAAAATAAAAATAAATAATAAGTAGTGAATATTCGTTACCATAAAAAGGACCGATACATGTAATAGAAATTAAATTAAATATCAAAATATGATACTTAGATAATCATAGAAGTTTAGTTGTGTTATTTATATTATGTTAATACGTATTTTGGCTTAATAAGTGGCAATGAATTGTAAATAATATAAATAGAACTAATATACCTTAAATGAATTATTCTACTAAGTAAAATCATATTAGGTTGATTAAGCTAATTAAAGTAGATTTAGTAATTGAATTAGGCGATTAGTTTCAATCAACTCGGCTTAGATTAATATACTAGGTAAAACTATAAAAAGAAAGAAGTAAGTAATTTATAAAATATGTCTAAATTAGAATTAGTGTAACTTATAGTATAAGTTATACTATAATTAATATGGTGAATATGTTGTTTCAAATATCTTATTTTCGGAACTAATAAAAGAATAGATTGGTTGAATAATAAATATATGTTATTTCATTTTCATAGGAAAAATAGATCAATTCTCAAATTTCCAGTGGCTTATACAACAATTTAGCGAGGACCATGGGTGAGGAAGATGATCTACTATTTGCTTGTGATTGCTATTGCTTGCTATTATGTTGATTGTATTGCTTGTATGTGGAATGACTGATTGATGTGAGTACTATCATCTGCATGATCACCTAAGTAAATGGATAAAGATAATAATTCGACTAAACTAATTGGATATACTCACCGCATGTGCTTCACCTCCTATAGGAAATGTCCCGAATTTGAAATCAAAAGTATTTTGAAATGTATTATTAAAGAAATCTGACTTGGAATATTCCAGGTTGCTTTTATATCCTTTGAAAAGGATGAATTTTTACTAAAAGAGTTTATGAGATAAACATGGGACATTTCTAAGTATTGTTGTAACGGTGGATGATGCCTGAGTCGGGGTTCACTGGTTACGTAGCGATAGATGTTACCTGAGTTGGGGTCTATCCACCAAATTCACCCTCATTGGGTGATGGATTATATTGGCAGTAGACATTACCTGAGTCGAGCTCTGCTTGCTTGATTCACCATAAATTGGTGATGGTTAATGAAATTCGCCATTAATTGGCATTATATATATTTAAATATTATCCAGCGTGGATCAGATGAACACGTCGGAGAATATTTGTTGTTACCAATGGCGTTTAAGCATTGGGTAAGTCTGGATGGGCGTTACCATCAGACAGCCTCGTGCCAGTAAGGCGAGGTGTCCCATGCGGGTAAGTATGGGAGACAAATGAAATGTAGACAGGTAAATCTACAACTCTATGGATTCGGACTCCCATAGATGCGTTAACTACATTTATTTCGTATGCATTCATATCGCGTATAGATAGATATGCATGGTTGTATAATTAATGCTTGATAACTTGTGTGAACGATAGTAGTGAGGAATGAACTCACTGAGCCTGTGGTTTTGCTCACTCCCTAATAGTTTCTATGCAGGTATAACGCTAATTGGGACTGGGATAGGGATGTGTGAAGAGTACTTCTCCATCAGACTATAGTGAAGTTAGATATATAAGTGGCATTGAACTTAGAATGTAAAATTTATAATTTGTATAAACAAATGAGACTTTATATTTTGTAAGTTAGAACTCAATTTCATTATTTGGTAGGAGATACTGATTCTCTGCTGTCTTGGTAGAGAGTAGACAATCAGATTCAATAGTTGAAATTCAGTAATACAATATATCATTTATATAATAGATATTGATAAATAAATAGAGTCTTGTACACTCTGATTTATAAGATGGCTCTCATATTACGGGTGTATACGTTGTATGATAGCTTTAGATTAATCCTACTAGGCTCCCTTTTGAGGCATGACATTTATAGGGGAATGCCCCTTAAAGCTTGTAAGACTCGTTATATATCTTTGAAGAACCTTGATTTTATTGTTATGATTTACTTTCTTAATTGCTATTAAGTATAACTACTTAAATGATTTGATCCAAAGTTTGGTCCATTACGATTGTAAAAGTACATCGTACACCTAATATCGAGGCTTTTGGGATGACTAAGGTTGTCATACTTAAGTCTTAATATTGAGTGTGACAGGCGGTCACGTTTAGGGTACCATTTGGGGCGTGATAGGTAATGTTAAAACCATCACTAGAAATGGAGTCAGAGTTGCAGTTAGACCAAACAACTCCATGGTGAACAGGCAGACCGGCAAGAGAATGTGTTTTTTATTTTATTTAATGTTTTATTTATGTTTTATCACTTTTTAGCACCCAAACGAATCTTCTGACCTCTCTTCTCTACCTTTAAGCTTCCAAATATTCTTTAACATTCAGCTCTATATAATCTATCCTATAAGAAATCCCTAAGCTTTTCATAAATAGAATTAGAAAATAAAGATTTAATGTATTATGATTGTATATGTTTCAGTAATTAAAATTTGAGTAAAATTAAGTATAATAGCTTTTATAAAATCAATTTAGTACGAATAGAAGTCTAAAATTATCAACGGAATTAGTGGTGAGAAATTATTAATTAAGTATTCCTTATATTCTTAAAGAAATTGAGTTTTGTAAGCTTAATTTCTAAATTACCAATAAAATTGGTATAAATTCTTATAAGGAACTATTTCATCAAATAGGAGTTATAAACTAAATTGTTAATAAATTATACTTTGAGTTTGAATAATTGATAATTCTAATATTATAGAAAAATAATAGTTTAATATATGTTGTTTTGAACTCTTTTAGTTGCTACCAAAATGATCTTTGTAACACACCATAACTTTCATGCGCGCGCACACACACACACACACAATTCCTTTTTAATTGCCCTAAAAGTCAAAGCAAAGCTTTGCATATATGCCCATAATTATCTTTAAATGGCAGAATTTTTTTTCTCTTCCTTGCTCTCTCTTTCAAAAACCGATGATTGCACACACACAAACACACACACTCCTCTCTTCATCTTCATTTTCTCTTCTTCAAATCAGCAAAAAAAGCAAGTTAAGCTTCCATCTTCAAGTTAAAGCAAGTTTGGTAAGTTAACTCATGTCTTGTCTTTGTTGTTTATGTGTTTAAGTTGTTGTAGAGTAAGTGTTGTTGTTAGTTAATGGTTGTTTTGGGATGGTTATGATGCTTGGCTTGTTGTTATGTGAAGTAGAGTGATGGAAAAATGATTTTGAAGTTTTAAAACTTGAAGTTAACGGTTGGATTGTTGGTTGGTTATTTGATGTTGATGTAGAGATGGGTTAGAAGAATTGAAGGAGTGAATGATGGATTTGAGACTTGTATGAAGATGTTGGAGTGTATTGGATGGATTTGAGGCAACTAAAGTTGGTTAAAATGTATAAAAATGTGAAGTGCAAAAGTGTTTTTTTGCTGCCAATAGACCACAAGGCATGAGGGAAGGCGTGGCACGTTTTAAGTGCAATTTGGGTGGCCAGGCCCTTTGCCATGGGGCGTGGCAAAGGTGGTGGTAGCCTATGTTCTTCACTCGGCTTGATACACTCCTTAATATGGGGGGTGGTGGCCTCTGGTCATCAAGCGATCCTCCATATGGGTGTGGCGAAGCTTGTGCATTGTCCTGTCTCATACGGCCCTTGATATGGGGCATGGTGAAGGGCGTGGCAACCTTAAAGTGTCATTTTGTCTCCTTTAGCTTTAGAATCTTGTTTAATCCTTCTTGTCTTTGTTAAGTAGATAGTAATACAAGCTTTTCTATCTTATAAGAACCCTAGATCACGAGTTGGATTTCCTGTTGGACTATTACGACGACTAAGGAGCACGCACGGGTGAGTAACTTGAATCCTATCACTTGTTTGTGATTATAATTAGTGGAATATAGTTTAATTGTAACATAATGAATCAATTGCATGGGGATGGGAAATATTGCATGTTGTATGTTGTATGTTTGAGTTGTAATTCTTAATAATCAAAGTGACAACTGCTTTCTTGACATTAAATTATAGTTGTCTCATTGAGTGTGTGAAATTGATTTTACCACATGATAATATGGAATCAAGTTTAATAGACTTCTAAAATTAATATGACATGCATTTCATATCATCATATTGCATTAGCATGGTACTCATGTCACGTGTTAATATTTCGATTCTATGGTAATACTTATTGGGACCAGTGAGTCTGCTTGTAGGTTGCCATAGGTTTGTTAGCTTCGCAAAAAACTAAGCAGGCTTCGAAGAAGGTCGTCTGTGTCAGAGTTGGCTTTAGAATGTTAATACTTAGTGAGATTTCTCAAGTTTTAAAAAAAGTAGAAGTTTTTATTTGAAAACAAAAATTGTTCTCTAAAAAACTACTTGTGTCCTGTGGAGCTCTAGTAGAGGCTATTCCCTTAGGCGGGTTAGGTGAAGAGGAAGTCCTTCTACTTTGGTTTGAGTTTCTTATGGGCATGAACTACTAAATTTATCCTTCAACCCCTAGGAAGGGCATGAATCCCCATAGGTTTGAATTTCGGTTATTCAACCCATGCTTGCTGTATATGGTTGATTCATGCATTGCATATGATTGCTAACTAAACTTATTTGTTCTTAATGATAGTGTTAGGATTCTGTTATTTGCTGAGCTTTATATTCTCATGCTCTCTTAGACTGTTGATTTACAAGGTTTTAAGCATGAAGACCAAAACCAAGCTCAGGTGTGGAAGTTAGTCTAGAATGGACTTACGTATTCTTTTGAGAAGAAGACCATATATGTAATAAGGAGTCAGTAAGAGGTCGTAATAGTATAAGTTAAATTTTGTTTTTCCTTGTAAGTTTTGGTTGTTTTTGGGTTCTATTGAAGCCCTGTAGACTATGGTTGTAAAAATATGTGATGTTTTAGATTTATATGTTTATGTTTGGTTGTGGCTATAATATATATATATATATATATGCAATCTCTTTCTCACTCAAAACAACTATCTATCCTGCTTAATTGTCCACTTCAAATAGGGAACATTAGTTGTATTATGTTTATGTAACATTCTGGAGGCCTCAGTTAGTTACATGGTATACTCTGTTGGGGTGTGACACTATACCTTACTTTGATGTTGTTTTTGGATTTTATCCTATGTGTTTTGTACAATTTTATATGTATAAGTTCTTCTAAAAATGAAGGTGTTGTAGTACCGAGGCAAATGGATCAGAACACGAGCACCTTGATAAGTTCATGAACAACTGAAATTTAAATTAAATGAAGTAATATTGTAGATGATGAATGTCCCACATTCAATTCTCAATCGCTTGTGTCACGCCCCGAAGGTATCCTAGTAGTAGGATACAAGCCACACTTAAATACTGTTACTAGTTAACATTCAAAGAGTGACATATTTTCAATCAACATCTTTTAGTTGCATATATAAGAAAGGACAAACACATGTAAGACACAAATTAGTAAATAACTGTCATAACAAGTAGAGGATATCATAAAGATATTACAGACCATATAATCTTTCTATAAATCTCCAAATACATGATTGATAAACCATATGCTAACTAATCTATACTAGGAATAATAGTAAAAAACTTATCTCGATTTGGCCCATAAACATCCAGCTCCTAAGCTCTTACCAAAGGCATACTCTTGGATGTCACTAGCCACAGTCGTAAAGTAAACCTGAAATGTCTTTAGGAGTGTGAGTGATACCACGGGCTCAATGAATAACTCGACATATTACACATCAAACAAGTTTATTAACAAATCATATGTAATTCAACAATCAAACATATGCTCAAATACAAGCTTGGATGATCTAGAACCAAATAGGAAAAAGATTTACGCTCTCTTTTTAGGGTTGAAGAACAATTATTTTATGACCCGCCTGCTCAGGAGAGACTAAGTTTATAGGAAAATCAACGATTTCTCATATTAGAGTTATCACTTTTAGCTTAAGGGTATTTTAGCTAACCATTTCCTACAACAATCCTTAGAAACTTCCTAAGTATTAATCATTTCAATGCAATACTATGGGCGGCATTCTTTGGTACCACTTAGTTTCATAGAACCGATGGAACAAAAAAAATCTTAGAAGAACTAACACTTTAGAAAAACTAAGCATTAATCGAAAACTGAAATATTAATACGTAGCAGACTGTCACCCCTTTTGAATATGCAATGATGCAGTTCGTGTAATGCATGACTGTTTCAATTACAAAGCTAATAAATTTTAATCAGGCTTATGGTGTTTAAACATTACATACACAGCATATAACATGCTCATGATGGTCATCAAACAATCAATATTATCGCTTTTGTTGTCATGGACTAACAACCATACATTCAGGTCATAACACATTTCAAATATAATACTATAACAATCATATTATTATATTTGCATTACATATTCAACTAATGACAAGCACAAAAAGTATAATATAACTGTGTTACTTACTTGCTCATATTGGCTAGTCGTAATAGTCGCTGAAATATTCTCTATAGTATCAAAGTCACATATTTTGATGAACAAAAATATTCGTCAATAAAACATATTATATAACTAGATTCCTATGAGTGTCTAAGTATTTTATATTGGTATTTGGTTTTGTTTTATTTACTATATTGGTCCTTGAATGGTTTTATGATAACAAATATTAATTAATATTTTATTTTCATTTTACTTTTCTTGATCTTGTTTGATATATATATATATATATATATTTTTTTTTATTGGGTAGTTGTAAAATTTGTATTTAGTAGATTAATATTTTTATCATTACTATTACTACTACTTTTTTATATCATTCCTTAGTTGACCTATTATGGTAACTGATATGTGTTTTTTATTATTTAGTTTCATCGCGTTTCTCTTAATTTATTTCATATAATTATTTTGTCATTTTTAGATATTACATTATTCATAATTTGAGCTTATTTAAATTCTCATTCTTATATATTTATTTATATAAAACAAGTATTATATTCTATTTTTATTTGTTTTAGTATTACAATAATAATACTAATATTTTCTATTTATAAAAGTTATTTTTAAATTACAATACTTAGGAATTTAGTTAATCATGCTAATATTGCAATATTTGTATTTATTTATTTTAATAATCTATTCTATTTATATATATATTTATTTATTTTGTTTCGGTCAAAACAGTCTTCGCTCAAGAGAATAAGCATGTAAGTTAGCATCCTACGCCGCTGGCGTTGAAACCCAGATGCTAGCGTTCTTATATTTTACGTGTTATTTGTATTGGTTTAAGTTGGCTTAAGGCCGCTAGCTTTACAACGTACATCGACTTCATGCTGTCGGCGTTGAATTCAAATTTGCTAGCGTCCTTTCATTTTACGTAAAGATGAATTTTAAGTAGCTTCTGTTCTAGTGCACTCTGTCTCAACACTGCCAGCCTACCCATGTATGCCGCCGATGTTGAGCACTTACACTACCGGCATAGAGGCAGTACTGATACTGTTTATCATCTTCTCTAATTTTTCACGATTCGAAACTTATATTTCTTATAATATATATGTATTATAATTGTATTAAAACTTATCCTAAGTGTTTTTCTACACTCTACATGTATCATACGTGATTTATTAGTACATATTACTTCTTTTAATGATCATTCAACCTAGTTTCTAGCTTCAACATATAACATAATAAATTAATGGAGCTTTAGGACTAGGTATTACCTTGTTTGAGCAGATTTGAAGGTGTCAAACTCTCCCCCAAAGCTAGATTCGAACCTAAGGTTAATAATAACATTGTTTAGGCTAGGTTTTTAACATATAACTAACTATAAATGAATTTATACTTACCTTTCTTTGCTCCTTTCTAAGCTTGAAGTCTACTAATGGAGCTAGATTGTTAGGTTTGGTTTGTAAGTTATGTTGGTGGTTTATGGAGGATGAATTTAAGCAGTTGCTCGGATAGTTTATTGGCTGATGTCTTGATGTAAATTAAGGCTTTGGTTTGTTGTATATTAATAACATGTGTACATATATATGTTGAGGAAGAAGGAACAATAGCCAGCACACTTTCAACCGAAGATCTCCACTAAAATGCAACTTGTATTAGCTTAGCTTCCTTTGCATTAATTGTGTAGCTGATTTGAGTAACTTTAATTAGTTTAAACCTAGTCAACTTGACTTGTCTTAGCAAATTTTCCATCTATTTCGGTTGCTGCAATTCCTAGACAATCCCAGTCGTAACCTTGCATATTTCCATCGTAAATTCTACATATTAGGCATCGAATATACACATATATTAATATAATATTATTCATTTAATTAATTATCTTAGTTTTAGGATAGTTTATTACGTTAAACTGGTACAAATATGA
Organism: Combretum micranthum; assembly: GCA_024138025.1. Classification (NCBI taxonomy): domain Eukaryota; kingdom Viridiplantae; phylum Streptophyta; class Magnoliopsida; order Myrtales; family Combretaceae; genus Combretum; species Combretum micranthum. The sequence continues at coordinate 25,551 of JAMXBD010002715.1, read as the reverse complement.
CAGTTATGTAGGAGTTCTATCTTCAAAATTTATCTAAGGCTTCCACAAATTTTCTAGGTTATTATTGGGTGCAACTTTGAGTTTAAAGTTTACGCAATTAATTATTTTTAGAATTTCATCTCACCTGACTAAGGTTTTTTAAGCTTAATAGGCCAATTTTTGTTTCAGTCTATAATAGCTTTAGAATTTTCTAACTAGAATAATAGTGTGATCCAAATATTTATTTGCAATGTATATTGTGAGTTATTGATCTATTTTTATTTTCACTGTGTATTTATAATCTTAACGGTTCATCATTAAATTACCATTTTCTAATTATAAGCTTTATTGATTATTTACTATCTAACACACTTAAAGTCTTAAATTATTTTGATACTTTGAGTTTTCGATACCAATTACAAAATCTTAACTTTGATATATGTTACTATCTATATAACTTTGTTTTAGGATTTATAGGTATATATATAGGTTCATAACTACTTGTGGTATTATTCTAAGGTCTTGGTTGAGTTTAAGCTTAACTTTCTATTTTCTATTTTTATATTTCTATCTATTTCTATTTGTATAAAAAATCTCGGGGTTTACAGCTTTCTCTTTTGCAATGAGGCCTTGTTTGGCAGTTGAACAAGTCATCCTATGTTTTTGTTTGTCAAAATAGGGCACATTTTAGATATAGTGAAGCCAATAAAAAAATTAAAAAAGAGATGCATATTATAAGAGTCCATACTTATTCCATCGCTTGTTTTGGTTTTTTTTTGTCTTGAAATGAAAATAATGAGTGTATTAAAAAAATGAGTCATACAAAGTTTAACAAATATGTTTGATTCTCTTTATTTGCTCATTTTCAATATTCCAAAGAAAAGAAGAAGAAAAGCATGAGGATAAAGAAAAAAAGGTATGATAATTTAATCATATATTAATATAATACAACTAACCTATTAAAAGGTTCAACTTATATGTAAAAATATCATAAAAAGAGTTTACAATTTATGAAAGAAAATGGTGAGAAGTTGATACATGATGTCCCGCATCATTAAATCGTCAATTGCTGATCTTCTATATATTGTCTAGTTTGAAAAGTAATGGTCAAAGTGAAAATCCAAACAGGAAGATGTTGCGCTTTGGTTTTGAATGCCAGTTGGGTGAGATTTTTTTTATAAGCTCGAAATCATCAAATTTCTTGTGATGATTAATAAGATAATAAGAAAAATTAAATGCCACATCAGCTAACGGTGTTTAGAGTTAGTCTAGATAGTATATGTGTCCCTGATTAGGTAGTAAATTAGATATTTAGGTAAAGTTTATAGTATTCATGACATTAGCTCTTAATTTAATACATACTCAAAATCAATTTTGGTTACAATGAAATACAGTTCAAATTCAAAGTTTATGGTATTTAGTTTATCAGTTTAAGTGAACTAACTACTACCAACTTAATACATACTCAAAATCAATTTCAGTTATAATGAAATACATTTCAAATTCAAAGTTTATGGTATTTACTTATCAGTTTAAGTGAACCAACTACCAAACTTTTATTATTGGTAGGATGCTTCATTCCATTTTTGACCATTACTCCTTCATCTTGTTGATGGTCAATTATGGATCATGGCTCCCTAGGCTCAATCTAACCTATTGCACATCAGTGTTGACCAATTGCTTTCAAACTAGACCTAGTATGGCACATTTTATATCTTAGAGGACTCATAACTCTTATGGTTGACCAACCTATCGAATCATATGTCAAACATCCTATAAGTTAGGGTTACTTAGTGCACTCCTCTTGACTATCACATGTTTTACTAGTGAAGACGATTAAACATGGATTAATGGCATAGTCCCTACATCCACAATGATTGCTCTCAATTTCCTATCACTCCATCATTGCACAAAAAAGTCCATTATTTGTATTTAACTATTTAGGCAGCTACTATTAGGAGTGGGCAAACAAAAAAAAAAAAAAAAAGAAACCGACCAATCGAATACAATCAAACCGAAAATATGGTTTTTTTTTTAAATAATTTGATTTAGAAATTTCTCAATCAGAATCAATTCGTAAATTTATGGTTGGTTTGAAAGGGTAAACCGAACCAATCCATAAAACCAAACCAAACCGTTTTAGACAGGCATAAAAATATTTTAATTGCAATTATAAATTTTCTTATGATGATTCATTAAAGGTCATATATATTATTATGATTTTATTATGATAATTGTTATACGATGAATATTGGTTGATAATAACTTGTTCCTTTTTCTAAAGATATTTTTTGGGGTCCAAGATATATTCTTTTGTTGGTAACTGAATGTTGTTCTTTTATTAATCATTTGAAAACTTTGTAGAGTATGGATTTTGTTGGTTAGTTATAGGGTGAATTACACTAGAAGGTCCTAATGTTTGGGGATAAGTTCATTTAAGGTCCCAATATTTGAAGATAAGTTCATTTAAGGTCTTACGTTTGAAAAAGTGGGTCAATTTGAGTCCTTAATGACATGTGTTAATAGAAAAGAATATTTAAGTAAAACACAGAAGACACTTCTGCCGTTGACAGGTGTCATTCAGTACCTAAATTGACCAACTTCTTCAAAGTTAGGACCTTGTATGAACTTATCTCCAAGCTTTGGGATCTATTTTTAACAATTAAAAATGTTGGAATCTGAAATGAATTTACCTCTAAATGTTGGACCTTCTAAAGTAATTTATCCATTAGCTATATATCTTATTATGTATTAATTTTTTATTATATGTTTTGTTAGCATATCACTTATAAAATCACTTTTGTTGATAGATGATTTTTTTATTTGGTCAAATTTGTTAGTATGTGGTTGATTGGATGGTTTTTTAGAAGGCTGTAGATTATATTTTACTATGTATTACTCAATAAGTGTACTATGTTAGTGACTAAATGATTTTATGAAGGATTATGAATTATGAACGTGATGGGTTTATAAAGTATTTTATTGAGATTTACAATATGAACTTTGTAGGATGATTTCAATATTTGAATATCTGTATAGATGTAAATTATTAAAACTAAATTTTTTTATTAGAATTTTGATTTAATTCATAATTCGAATTGAACTAAACTGTTATTTAATAGTTTGAAAAATTTTTAATCCATTTAACGATTTGGTTTAGAAAGAAAAAAAAAAAACTAAATCATAAATTATGATTTCATTTGGTTAGACTTCGGCCAAAATCGGACCAGAGCAATCCACACCCACCTCTGGCTACTACAATTAATGTAATGGGTCGATAACCCGACACTCCTACCAACAAAACCATGGAATAACCCGATAATGATCGTTGGAAAATTTTTAATTAACATAAAACAAATCTAAATAAATTTTATCTATTCCCTATATTCCGATGGGCCATATGAGGGTAGAAAATATGGGTTATTGATGGACTGGGTTCGATCAAAGTGAGCCCATTCATAACCAGGTCCATGTGTCACTTCCACTGTAAAACCTCACTCTTCAGTCCTCTCTTTCCAATTCGAACAAAATTCAATTGGAAAAACCCTAACAGTCGTGATGGGATTGACGAACTTCATCTTGACGGTTGCCGGTGTTAGCGCGGTGGTTCTGCTTCTCCGCAGCGATGTGAAACAATCCGCGGCTATTTTCAGGCGCAACGTGAAGCATATCCGCAGTTGGCTGGAAGAAGAATCTGCTGCTGCTTCCAAGGAAGCTGAAAAGGGAGTAAAGGAGCTCGATTCTAAAATAAAAAAGGACATCCCGAAGGACGACAAACACTAGTTTCGATTAATCCTTACAGAGTAATATTCTTTTTTCCTATTTATTGTTAATTGAATATGCTTTGCAATCTGCAGTTGATGTAGTTAGTCAGTTAGTGTTGTTTGGCTCTTCCGTTTTGAATCTTGATTGGATATTCCATTTGTATCCAATACGAGTATTGGTTTTTAAAACTGCTCACGTGTTTAATCAATGATGGGACAGTATTGAGACAGAATACATAAATCCCAATCTTATGTGCTGAGATACAAAGTGATTCTTGGAACATATATTCCTTGAATGTGGTATTGTGTGATTACCGGAGACACTGTATGATTCCAGGATAGGGAGAATTTGGTTGAGAAGTGTAATGTTGTTAATACTTTGAAGAATTTGCTTTTTAGGATCTGGATTGTTCTTTGTTACTCAAGAGATGCGGCGATAGGCTCTGCAGAATTCGAGCTCAACAGATCGTAATGCAGGGCTTCCTTCAGTGAGAATAGCTTTGCTATTGCAATAACCCTGCTGAACAGAGTCATTTCTCTCGGAAGAACCAGGCATTTTTGTTAGTATTTGGTTTTTATTGTACTTGGAAATCTCTGGTTTTTATGGTTTTGATGGAGTCAGCTATGAGGATAAAAAAGCTCCCTCTTCTGAATTTAAGTTGAAATAGGAATGCTGGCAGGATTGAACCTATTGCTTAATCCTCTACTGAGTAATGCCATATTGTTCTCCACAAATTCTTTTTCGTGCTTCCTTTTTCTGAATTATGTTTGATCTGATATATGCAAAGGAACTGCAATATTGGGGATGAAGCACATTGAATATAATCCAACTCTTGATCCGGGATGTTTAGTAATCAATTGATGCAGCACTATTTGCTTCTGAATCTTATAGGTTTAGATCATGTTATCTGTTTATTTTCCTCTGCATCTTTTTGAAAGTTAGGTTGAAAATCATCATGTGGTGAAATCCGGAGAAGTCTTAGAATGCCTTCCGACCCGGTGTAGCACTGTCTTTGCTGCGGATGCATACATGGTTTCCATCCTGATGATTCTTGTTGGCATTTGGTATCTCTGCTCTTATTGTGTATTTTACTTCTGCTGCTTCACTGAGTTAGATAGGCTGGCTTCTTTTTGGCACTTTTCAGCTAGTTAGATTCTGTATAAATACCACTTCTAATGGTTCATGTAATTCACTTTTGCTACTTCATTAGCTGGACCATGCTCTTTTTAGCACTTTGTTTTGGCTTAATTAGTTTCTGGATAGTCACTAGTTTTTAACTTTTCAACTGGAACAACGTTGGCTTGCTTTAAATATTTATGCCCTACATTTGTAACGAATCTTTTTTATTGTTGGTGAAAGGTGTTTGTGTCTACTCTATGACCAATTAAAAAACTCAGTAGAAACATAGGCATACATACATACATATATATATATATATATATATATTCAGCCCAACCTGCATTGCTTCATCTATGATATATGGTTAAATCTTATAGATGTTCAGGTTTGACATGAATGCAGCATGAAAATAGAAATGAAAGAACTGGAGCGGTTTCCAATTTTTTTTCTTATACAGGTCAGGTTTCATTTGGCTTCAAGATGGCTGCATTTAGGCAGATCAAGTTGGGGGATAAGCAAACTGGGTCGATTGATATGTGACTCTGCTTTGGCAAGGTTGATTAAATTTTGAATTTTAGACCTTTTTTTTTTGGACATGAATTTTAGACTTAAACTTGATTAGAAACATCATCCGATTTACTGATTCCAACTGGCAGATATATAGGCATGTTGACTAGGGGATTCGTTGTTCTGATTGTGACTAATGGGTACGCAGGTACTTTGGAGCAAATTTAGAATTTGTAAAAGAATTTTTTCTTTATGGCTCGTTTCAATTCCTTCTGTCCTGGTTAAAAATTCGCATGTAATTTATGCAAATTGCAAAGGAGGAGTCGTTTAAAGTCTTCCTTCAATAGTTGTAACTTGAAATCAATTAATGCCACGTCAAATTTTTTTGTTTGGTTTAAGTTTCAAATATATAAATGTTTGTCCACTCACATATATATTATGGAGATATAATAATCATAGGTATATGGAAGTAATAATATACTTGTAATTATGTATCTGTCATTATATGTGATATTCGCTGAAAATATATAAGCATATTTAGTTTTATTCTTAATTTTCTTAAAAAAAAAAAAAAAAATTCTCCCTAGATCCAATAGGAATCGGAACCAAAAGCGTGAGAGCAAGGGCGGTTCCCAATTTTATTCATAAATCGTGGAATTCTTGATAATGCTGATATTGAGGTTCGTACTCAAAGAAACTGATTGTACAATGGATGTGCTTCTTCGGTCCATTTTAATATGCAATTCAGTCCCTCTACGAAATTATAATGTGGAAAAAAAGGGGAACACAACATAATGAGATAAATTTCTTTACACCTGCAGTTGATGTTTTGTTTTCTGATGAGGGTAATTTCTGCAGATTTCATGATTATTTCCAAATTATTCCTCACAAGAGAAATGTGACTGTCTAATCTGGGAAAATTCCATCCGTGTCCTTTCACATTCACCTTTTTATGAGCTAGTAGTATGTTGTGGATTGTGATTTCACTGTTTTATTTTCATTTTCAACACCAAAAAAAAAAAAAAGATTTTGATCATTCGATTACCAAAATGACGTGTCCATCGTCATCTCGTGTCCATCAATAATATACGAATATATATATTAAAAAAAATTAACACATGATCTTCACGTAGTTCTTTTGAATATCATACAGTATTCAAGATCCTATGTTTTCCATTATCTCATAAATTGCTTAATGAATCGTGGATTACCTTTAGGTTAATTTCAAAACTTTGAGAATCTTTTCCCATCCGTTGAATTAAATCTGGATGGAGGAAATTAACAATGATCATCCTCACCCGCAATGACAGTTTAATATTATTTTGCTACATTAACTCTAATAATCTATAATATAACTTTATAACTATGTCATACAGTTCTTGGATCACGGCACATAAATGGCACCATCAGCATAATAAACACAAGCATAAATTCACTACAAAATGCACAAGAGATTAGTATTTGGACAAAAGTATTTTTCTTTGGGAACTTACATGCATCATTGGTACACATTCACAACAACACACATATATATGAATAAAACTACATTAATAATGGGTTCATTTTACTGCGCCAAGGCACTTGTGTTGTACACAAGGAGAGCTCCTCCAGCTAGGATACCAGCCAACGTAACTGCCCAGATGGCCAACCCCGTTGCACCTGTTTCATACACCATCAACAAAATCGGTCTTAATCTTTCAACTGGTAGAAAACATTTTACTTGTAAGATCATATCAATCGAATTAATTGTTAAGCCATTGTAGATACGACACAAAATGCAATCTAAACACAACCATTCAATTTCTCGGGTCAATATCACATTTGACACCTAAACTTTGTCGATTTATACAATTAATTAACTATCTAAAATTTGAAAGTACACTTTACTCTCTACAAATTTACTAAGTTCATTTATAGTGTGGTATCTCCATGAGGTTGTCAATTACAAAAATGAGTTGAATTAATTGCAAAACTTGTGAAATTCCGATAGTTAATTAGTAAAATGGGCAAAGTTTAGGTACCGACGCTTTTAAACTCCTGGTAGTTAATTACATTCGGTACCCGGATTTTGTAGATTTGTACAATTAACAACTTAAGAGTTTAAAAGTATCAATTTATTACCTATAAACATTTCAGGTTCATTTATAGTGCCTAAGTGTGTTAGTTAACTACATAATAGATAAAATTTAGTTAGTTAATTTCAAATTATAACAAAATTTAGGTAGTTAATAGGAAAAAAAAAAATAAAGTTTAGGTACCAAATTGATACTTTTAATTTTCAAGTAGTTAATTATAAAAATATATACAGTTTTAATACCAAATGTGATAATTACCTTTATAAAAATAGGCAAAGTTTTGACATAAAATATGATAATCATCCTGAACATTTCAACCCTATTACTAATCCACTAGTAACTGATCATAGGCTACAAGGCAAGTGAGAAGTTACTGTGAGATTAACATACCTCCAGTGTACACATCACCACTTGGAGACCAGTCTTTCTCGTCGTAGATGGGACTGCAACATACAAGGTTATGCTTAGATTTCATAATCATTAAATAAAATTACTAGACTCTAGAGTGGGGTGACCCAAAAGAAAAAATCATTATTTCTTCTTTTGGAGGAGAATCATGGAAACAATTTAATAAGTTAATTTATTTCGTCATCTTTTTATCTTTTTGACTTTATTTTTTTATTATTTTCAAACAGATTATTTATCAAAACTTATACCCAAAAAAACAGACATTTTTCGCCTGTAAACTGATTAAACATGTCCGATACTGATATGAAACACATATCAATGAAAAACAAACCATTCAAACCGACCCGATTCAAGCAGCAAATAATTTGCAAAGCCAGAGCTAGTGCTACTCAAAAAAGTAAATTTTTAGAATCTGCAATTTCCGAGTAACATATGTACCTGTATCCGTCAACATTAGCACCGTATTTGTCGACAAATTGATAGACACCCTTTCCCTGAATACAACCGAGGATATCAATATGAAAATCATGTGAGAGGAAAAGTCCATATCGATTTGAAATAAGAAGTTTAGACAGATCAAACCACGCTTATAAGCTATTCGATTTAGATATGGAATAATCAAGTCAGGTTTATACAACCTAATTGAATTTAAGTTGAGTTCAATTTTGTTGGGATATGGAGTACTAACCGTGCCCTTCCTTCCGGAAGCATCCAATCCATCCTCAGCTTCATCCCACCATTAATTCCTACAAAAATTTTCATCGGTTTCAGAACTTTTATTAATAATCCACTAAAAAAGGGGTAAGAACACTTAAACAATAATAATCTAATTGTAAGGCTCTCTTTGATAAAAGCAAAAAAAAAAAGACATTTCTGTTCCAAAAGTTTTATTTCCATTGCATTCAATATGAATACCTTCTAGTTTAAGAAACAGATGATAATTGACTGTACTGTTGAGTCGATCGGTGTACAGAAAGTATATAAAACATACATCAATGCTATAGTAATATATAAAATGTATACCGTAAGGCGTGTCGGTCTTAATCTTCCTGCCCTTGCTGGCCTCAACTCTCAAGGAAGAAGTCCTGGCAAGAGAAGGAAGACCCCTAACTCCTGATTTCTCATAAGTAAATGGAGCTGGTTTCAGACTCACTGAAGCCGCCATAAGTGATGCTGCCATTTTTTTTTTAAATTTTTAAGAAGATCTTTTTCTTCTCTTTCTGGTTCTCACTTCCTTGATATGATATGATATGAACTTGTTAGGAGTAAGTATGGTGGATATATGGCTTTGTCTTTGATAATTTTATGCGACTACTGAAGAGATTTTGTATGCAAATGTTACACGTGGCATTGGTTGTGTGGCTGATGTCTGGATATGGTGTTTCAAAACATTATCAACAAGGAAGGTCCTAGTGTTGTCTTCACCTCTTCAACTCCTTCTCTATCAACCTCAATATTAAGATTTCATCCCGGCTGATTTCAGATGAGAATATGCGCACATGGATATAATGCTGATATATTGCTCAAAGGAATGGGAAAAAAGCATATAAAATGAGTATGAGACATTGGGTGGCCAAATGAGCCATAAATAAGTATTTATTTTAAATATATAATAAAAATGGTATATAATTTTTATAAAATTATCCATATAAAAAAAAATTTACGGTATACCCACCCCCAATTGTTGTTCAAGCAAAGCAAAGAAATAGGTGTCGAATTAAATTTTCAAAACATACCATTATTGCAACATAATACAATTATGTAGAGTAAATGCCTAGAGAAAGAGAGGGGAAAAAAAAATGTAAACTTGATAACGAGTCTTAGCCATTAAGCACTTAAGTATAAAAGGTTGTTTATGAAATCAAATTAAATCATAAAATGCAGTTATTTTATATTACAATTTGATACTTTAGTTTTGGGTCAAACCAAATTATTAAACCAAAATAAAAATCTAACCATAAGCTCAACAATCGCAAATAGAATTCCTTTCTTTCCCCACCTGATGTATAAACTCGAATTCATAACATTTGGGATCATCAAACCAAAATCAAAATCTAACCATAAACTCGAAATTGGAAAATTGTACCTTTTTTTTCTCACCCTCTTGACGCAGAATCTTAAATTCATAACCTTGGGTGTCAATTCTCACAATTTATTTTATCTAACGCGCCGTTACTCTTTTAATCTTACCATTGAGTTCCATTAGTTCTCATGCAGTGGCAATAAAAAAAAAATAGGTAGACATAGGAGGAGATATTTTATTTGGTAAATTAAATGAAGAGAAGAAATAGATGAAAACAGAAGAAATGGATATAAATATTTCCACTTTTGAGTTCATTTCTTCTTCGCAAAAGTGAAGAGAATAAGTAAAAATTGATGAAAATGAGATGGGATTATAAATTTACCTTTATTTCCTTTTTTGTAATACCAACCTAACAATGCTCTCAATCTCTTTCCATCACAGACACACCCAAAAAAAAAAAAAAATATTACAATTCTTTTCATCTTTATTCATGCTTTTGTTTTTACTCATTTTATTTTATTTTTGATAAAATTACTTACTCTCATTTTTTGACGACCACAATTTATAGACTCACACCTCCACTCCACTCCACTCCACTCCACTACACTACACTACGATTTTTTTGCCCTGCTAGCCTATCTCTTATCCCATTAATACACTAATCCATCTTTCCTACCACTTCTCCCTAGCATCAGCAGTAGCAACAGGAGTATCAAATTAATAATCTTAAATGAAATTATCCATTTAGTTTTTTCACAACTTTCTATTGTCTATATCTTGTTGTCACTCTATTAAGTGTTTTTTTATAAAACTATACAAATTGGAACATGTGTGATTTGGTCTAAAACCTTATGTGGAATTATTATTATTAATCATGTGGGTGCTTAAATGGATGTTTGTGGTCCTAATTTTTCCTTCTTCCATGAGCTAAGAAAGAATTTAAGTTATAATATAATGTATCAATGTTTCGAGCGATTAAAAAGAAAAATCAACATTTTGTATAGTTAATCAAATGAGGTATTGGTGTTTTGCAAAATTTATTTATAGTATTAATGTTTGGATTGGTTTTTACTTTTGTTTTCTTAATTTTAATTTGAAACGTTAATACCTTGTATGTATTTATCCTCGAACATTGATTCATTTTTTTAAACCATTTAAAACGTTGATACTTTAAATGATTTAACCCTAAAACGTTGGTACTTTTCTATGTAATTTATCCATTATTAAATTGCATATTCTTCATTGTTTTTTCTTTCTTCTTTTTTAGATATAACTTTGTGGTGAATATTATAGGGATGCGCAAAAAAAGGAAACCAAACTGAACCAATACATAAACAAAATCAAACCAAATTGAAAATACGGTTTTTTAAAACAATTTGGTTTTAAAAATTCCCAATCTAAACTAATGAGCAATTTTAAGGTTGGTTTGTAGAGATAATCCGAACTAATTCGTAAAACTAAACGAAATCATTTAAAAAAAAGCATAATAATAATATTTTATTTGTAACTATAAATATTCTTATGATAATAGATTAAAGGTCATACATGTTTTTATGATTTTATTATAATATTTATTATTTGATGAATATTGTTCAACATTAACTTTTCTTTTGAGTTCTTTTGTAAGTTTAAGATATATTCTTTCGTTAATGACTTAATGTTATTTTTTTATTAATCGTTTTAATTTTGTGGAGTATAGACTTTATTTATTTAGTTACAACTCTTATTATGTATTAATTGCTCAATATATTTTGTTATTGGATCACTTTTATTCGTGGATTACTTTTGTTAGTGTATGATTCTTTTTTTTTTTTGGCTAAATTTGTAGATAGATGATTGAGTGGATGATTTTCTAAAGGATTATAGATTATAGCTTGTGGATGTGTTAGTTAGCAAATGTACTTTGTTGGTGGATGATTGACTAGTTCTTGAATGATATTTTAGAGGACTATGGATTATGAATGTAATGGATTTATGAAATATTTTTTTGAAATTTGCAATTTGAAATTTGTAGAATAATTTAAATATTTGAATATCTACATAAATGTATAAGAATAGAACAAGGTTTTTTTTTTTTTAAATTAGAATTTTTCTTTAATTATAATTCAAACCAAACCTGAAATAGCCAAGAAATTCCTAATTTTGTTTTATGAATGAATTGTTGAATTATGCATGATAAATATATGTTGATGGTTAATTTAAATTTTGATGAGTATATGATGATGTGAAGTGTAGAATTATTTAAATATGTTAGATTAATTATTTATTGAGTTTGTAAAATATTAATATGCCTTAAAGTGTGTATTTGTGCTTAGACTAAGGGAATGTATATAAATATCCTTAAGTAGTAGAAAAAAAAATAGGCTAAAAACTTAGCCATTAAACCCCATTATGTGCCTTAAGACAAAATATTAATTAACCCAAAACAAAGTCATTAAGCCTTTAATGCCCTCATGCCCTTAAAGTCAATAGGATAAGTTTAAACTTTTTAACTTCAAAAATTCGGCCAAAAATTTCAGACCAAGCCAAAAACCCTCCATTTGCCCTAAACTCATTCCTCTCTTCATCAAAAGAGCTCCCAAGGTGACCCCTAAGTTGAAGTTTGATTTTCTACAATTCTCACCATCAAAAGCTTGATCTAGAGTCCTTAAACCGAGCATAGAAGTCCAAGTGGTAAGTGTGTTCTCAATTTTTCATTTTCATGCTTATATGTGTTCTTGATGATATTTTGTTTATGAATTCGTGACTCATGTGGTATGGATATTATATGAAGTGTAATAGGACTAGATTGGTTAGTTTTATGTGCTTAGGATGAGTTTTGAAGTGTTGGAAGTGTTGGTGAATGCATGTGGTTGGATGACCTAATATTGAAGAAGATGATGAATAGTGATTTGGAGTTGATGAAGTTTTGGAGGTGTTTGGTGTTGTTTGAATGATGGGATGATCATATAACAAGTTTTGGAAACTTTAGAATGAGTTTAAAGAATTTTAAGAAGTGTAAAATGCATTTTGAAAACAGGGGATTTCGTCATTTTTTTCGCTCCAGTGTACACAGCCTGTGTACATGGTCGTGTAGGCCTTGAAATTCTTAAAGTTGCTCTCGGGTCATTTTTTTTACCCAACACGGCCTCCATACACGGGCCGTGTACCCGGTCGTGTAGACTTCCCCTGTTTCGCAGCTCTTTGTATTTTAGCCGTAACTTTTTCATCCGATCTCCGATTGAGGTGATTTAAGTTGCGTTGGAAAGCTAAGGAAAAGATCTAAAACTTTCATGTTTTAAGATTTTACAAATTACAAAAGTATCAGTTCTTAAATTTCAATTCTTTCCAGCTGATACGCTTTCCAACAAAGTTTAAAACTTATTGTTGTTTACTAAAAGTTGTTCAAAGCTTGATAAATGGTCATTTAAGTATTTGTTGGGTATTGTATGATAATATATGATATCTAAATGCTATGTGGATGTTATAATAATTTATTTGAATTTCTTTGGATGATTATACTTGAACTAAGTGTGAGTTGTAATTACTTCTTTTACAGTGATTGATTCCCTTTCGATTATCCCTATTAACTCCCGAGCTAATACAGGTACGCAGTAACCTGCTTGTCTCTGTTAGGATAGGCATTTATAAAACTTAAATATATAATAAGAAAACTTAAAATGTGATTGTTGCTTGTGTTTTATGCCGTTAAAATCCAATTCCTACGCCAGGTCATGTATGAACCTAACGGCGACCCCTCATAGTTTGATGAGTTTGGGATGGAAGTTGGTATCTGGTTCGGGGAGCGGCACCTTGCTCAGTTTGAGCACGATAGATCTAGGCGCTTAGGCCACTCCTGTCATTTGAGATGACTTTCATTAAGTGGTACGGCGGGTAGTCGACGGGGGGTATAGATCGGTGAAAATTTATTTAAACTTGGTAGGAAGTACCATAGTTTAGTTCAAACGTTTATGAGAACGGGTGAACTATATTTTATGATATGGACTGAGTATAAATAAGCTAAGTAACGGCTATTAACCCTGGAGGAAGCTACTTTTCTCTTTGACTTAACGATATCTAGGACGGTATGAGTACCCGAACTACTTATATCAACCCCCTGAGCGTCCGAGTGTTACTCAGGTCCCCTCGCGATCCCTGTTGTCCGGAGTTTGAATACTCCCGTGTTGATTGATTAATTAAAGATTAAAGAATAATTGAATGGATGTTGCATATTGCATTTAGATAAGCTTGTGTGCTTCATCTCGCTTTTGTATTCGTTGCTGTGTACTGGGCCTCTGGCTCATTCTTTTAACAATTTCAGGTGATGACCTGGACGAGTCCTATGCGAGCATGGGTTATGGCTCCGATTTTGAGGACTTCTTGGAGGAATATGAGGACTAGAGTTTGACCAGGACTGGATGGAACCATTCTTTTTGTAATAGACTAGATAGTTAGTTAGAATGGATGTTTGTAAAGCTTTGTTAAGCTTTATATTTTGTTATTTTGTTTAAGGCTTGTAAGAAGCCTGTGGATGTAATATATGTATGTATATATCTAGCTTGATCTGCCTTTGTTTGAAGTTGTGTATATATATGTTAATATGTTTTGAAAAGCTACTAAGTAATTATTTCTCAAAATGATTTATTCCTTAAGATTAGGTGAACAATTCATCAAACAATCCTTTTAAGACAACCTTGCATATAATTCTGCAGATTATATGCGGTTGGGGAACTGCTATTGCTTATTTCAACTAGGGGTAATAGCGGGTCCTTACAGTTGGTATCAGAGCATAGTTTGATTAATTGTTTGCCTAATTAAAATGATTTGTTTGCGACTTGACTTAGACACAAATAGGTAGAATAGGATGAGCATAGTTGCTAAGTTGCTTGAATGCTTGTGTTTGTTTGTTTTCTTGAATGTTTTGTGCTTATTGCTTGCCTTATTGCTTGACGGATTGTTTGTTATGATGTGTGATTGTGAATGCTAATTAATAGGTTGAATGTGTGACTTGAATGCATATACCTGTATGTGTGTTGAATGTATTGTGTATGGCTATAAGATGGACAGGTTAAGAAGATCTACTAGACAGCAATCAGATAGGGAAAGCATGCCACCGCCACAGTCTTCATCTACATCTGCTCCTACATCATCTTCTACCCCAAGTAATGAGACCACTCCATCTCCAGCATCGGCTTCTGCTTCTCAGATTCCTTTACCGACTCCGATTCCGCCACCACCACCTATGCCGCCTATTCCTCCTATGCCACAGATGCCTACAGGTGATCCGAATTCCATGTATGGTATGATAAGAGACATGATGGCAATGATGCAACAATATCAAATGATGATGTACCAGCAGACAGTATTACTTTGTACAGCAAGGTAATCAACCTGGGGTAAGACCGAATGAAGCACCACCTGTGAATGAACAAGCCAACCAGATCAAACTACATGACTTTAGTAAGATGGTTCCAGAGTTTGATGGTACTAGCACTGATCCGACAGTGGCTGAGAATTGGATAGAAGAATTGGAGAAGACCTTTGCAGCTAGCAGTACTCCTGAGGATAAGAAAGTGGACTTAGCAGTTTATATGATGAAGAAAGAAGCTTACAATTGGTGGAGACTAGCTAGTGGAAATTTGCAACAACCCATCTCTTGGATTACATTCAAGGATACCTTCTTCACTAAGTACTTCCCGAATTCAGTACGAGAGAGGATGATTTCTGATTGGTTGAACTTGAGACAAGGAAGCAAGACCATAGATGAGTACCATGGAGAGTTTTGCAGGTTGCTACGCTTTGCTGGAGGAGATTATCGTGATGAGAGGATGAAGGTTCAGAAGTTTCAGAACGGTTTGAATGAAGAGATTCAGAATGAAGTGAAGAAGTTCGAATTGCACACTCTATCAGATTTAGTTGCCAAAGCTTTGTTGATGGAACAGATAAATAATGATAGTCGAGTTAGGAGAGCCCGAAGAGCTGCTTTCATGGGGAAGAGACCTGCTCCAGCCACATCTTATGGCGGTTATCAAGGTGTTAGCAAAGGAGGCTATTATCAAAACCGAGGAAAGAGACCTTACCTGGGAAAACAAGGAGGTCAGAAGTCAACATCTAAGGCTTCTACACCAGTGTTTGAGAAGAAATGCCCTAGATGCTATGGTCCTCATGAAGAGACAACTTGTAAGTGGACTCCCGGAGCGTGCTTCTCATGTGGTCAAGTTGGGCATAAATACACAGAGTGTCAGAATCCCAAGCTACCACCAGTGTTTTGTGCTTATTGTAAGCAAAGAGGGCATCATATTTCCAATTGCAAAGATCGACCTGATGTTAAAAAGGGAATGAATGTGGAAAAAGGGAAGACAAATGCTAGAGTTTTCACCCTACAGCAAGTTGAAGATACGCCTGCAGTAGACACCTTGGCAGGTATTCTGAATGTGTGTGATAGGAATGCTTATGTGTTGATTGATACAGGGGCGACTCATGCATGTATTTCTGAGAATTTCATGAACGATTGTAATCTTGCTTCTGAAGTGTTGAGTGATCGTGTTATGTGTGTAACTACTCCGTTAGTGATTGAAAATAGGCATCCATGTGTGTGTAAGAATGTGAATGTGATGATTTCTGATGTGAGCATGCCTATTGATATGATAGTGTTACCTTTATCTGATTTTGATGTAATATTGGGAATGAATTGGCTAAATCATTATAAGGTCACTATCGATTGTAGTAGAGCGGAGTTGAGTTTTGATTTGGATGAAGGAAGGTTTTCATATATGTTAGAGAGGTTAAGACCTAAGAGTATGAAGTTCATGGAGTTGTGGGAGAAACCGGTTATAGCAGCTATGAGTATGGAGGAAGTAGATATCAACATGGTGCCAGTTGTGAATGGGTTTGTGGATGTATTTCCTGAGAAGTTACCTGGATTACCACCTGATAGAGAGATAGAGTTTGGAATCGAAATATTGCCTGGAACAGTACCTATCTCTAAAGCTCCATATAGAATGGCTCCAGCAGAGTTGAAGGAGTTGAAGATACAGTTACAAGAGTTGCAAGACTTGGGTTTTATTAGACCAAGCATATCCCCGTGGGGTGCTCCAGTGCTTTTTGTCAAGAAGAAGGATGAGAGTTTGCGTATGTGTATTGACTACAGAGAATTGAACCGGGTTACTATCAAGAATAAGTATCCTTTGCCACGGATTGACGATCTGTTTGATCAATTGAAGGGAGCAACTGTGTTTTCTAAGATCGACTTGAGATCAGGATACTATCAGCTTAAGATTAAATCTCAAGACATTCAGAAGACAGCTTTCAGAACCAGATATGGACACTTCGAATTTTTAGTGATGCCTTTCGGGTTAACCAATGCACCAGCTGCATTTATGGACTTGATGAATAGAGTCTTCAAGGATTATTTGGATTCATTTGTCATAGTCTTCATTGACGATATCTTGATCTATTCCCGAAGCAAAGAAGAGCATCAAGAGCATTTGAGACTTGTGTTACAAAGGCTTCGAGAGAAGAAACTATATGCCAAGTTTAACAAGTGTCAGTTTTGGTTAGAGGAGATATCTTTTCTTGGACATATTATTTCAAAAGAAGGAGTCTCAGTTGATCCAACGAAGATTGAGGCGATTCTCAAGTGGACAAGGCCTACAACGGTGAGTGAAATCAGAAGCTTTCTTGGATTAGCTGGATATTATCGAAGATTTGTGGAAGGATTCTCAAAGATTGCATCTCCATTAACCCGATTGACCCGAAAGAATGTTAGGTTTGAATGGGATGATAGATGTGAGAAGAGCTTTGAAGAGTTGAAGGAGAGATTGATATCGGCTCCTATCTTGGCGCTACCAGTCCATGGAAAGGAATTCATAGTCTTCAGTGATGCATCTATTCAAGGACTCGGTTGTGTGCTTATGCAAGACGGGAGAGTTATAGCTTATGCTTCCAGACAGTTGAAACCACATGAAAAGAATTATCCAGTACACGATTTAGAGTTAGCAGCTGTTATACTTGCACTGAAATTGTGGAGACATTATTTGTTTGGAGAGAAGTGTAAGATCTATACGGACCACAAGAGTTTAAAGTACATCTTCACACAGAAAGAACTCAATATGAGACAGAGAAGATGGCTTGAACTACTTAAGGATTATGACGTGGAGATCCTCTACCATCCCGGGAAAGCTAATGTAGTAGCGGATGCGCTTAGTAGAAAGAAACATGAAGACATTGCTACTTTGCTTTCTAGCCAAAAGGAGATCCAGATAGAGTTCATGAAGCTAGATCTTGAAGTCACTATGGAGCAAGTAGATGTGATGTTAGCTCAACTGTCTTTGCAACCAACAATTCTGGATAGAATTAAACAAGCTCAAGAGGAAGACGATGAAACCAAAGGAATAAAGGATTCTATAAGGATTGGGAAAAGGAAAGAATTAAGGATTGATATGGATGGTGTTGTGAGATATGGGAATCGACTATTTGTGCCATGTGGGTTAAGAGAAGAAGTCATGAAGGAAGCCCATTCCTCTCCATATTCGATTCACCCCGGAAGTACAAAAATGTATAAGGATCTAAAAAGAAATTATTGGTGGGAAGGTTTAAAGAGGGATGTAGCTCAATATGTCTCTAAGTGTATGGTTTGTCAACAAGTAAAGATTGAACATCAACGGCCCGGAGGAGAACTTCAACCTTTGTCAGTGCCTGAATGGAAATGGGAAGACATTACCATGGATTTTGTATCGGCTTTACCCAAAACCATAACCAAGTATGAAGTTGTTTGGGTTATCGTGGATAGATTGACAAAGTCGGCTCATTTCATACCATTAAGAGTTGGAGAATCATTGGAGAAGATAGCACATACCTATATCAAAGAGATAGTGAGATTGCATGGTATTCCAAAGACGATCACTTCAGATAGGGATTCACGCTTTGTCAGCAGATTTTGGAAGAGTCTACATACTGCTTTGGGTACACAGCTTCAGTTTAGCACGGCATTTCATCCTCAGACAGACGGGCAATCTGAAAGAACGATCCAGATCTTGGAAGATATGTTAAGAGCATGTGCCTTAGACTTTGGCAATAGATGGGATACATATTTGCCACTCATAGAGTTTTCTTACAACAATAGCTTCCAAGCAACGATTCAGATGGCGCCTTATGAAGCACTGTATGGTAGGAAGTGCAGATCCCCAATACATTGGGATGAAGTTGGTGAAAGAACAGTTTTGGGTCCTGAGTTAGTACAGCAAGCGGTTGACAAGATCCGAGTGATTAAGCAGAGAATGAAGACGGCTCAAGATCGGTATAAGAGCTATGCTGACATGAGGAGAAGACCATTGGAATTCGAAGTTGGTGACCATGTATTCCTTAAGATCTCACCAACAAAAGGAGTGATTAGATTTGGGGTTAAAGGAAAGTTGAATCCAAGATATATAGGTCCATATGAAGTTTTGGAAAGAATCGGGCCATTAGCTTATCGACTAGCTTTACCCCCGAATTTGTCCGAAGTTCATGATGTGTTTCATGTGTCACAGCTCAGAAAGTGTGTATCGGATCCTGAAGCTATCGTCTCTACTCATCAACCCGAGATTCAACCCGACCTAAGCACAATTGAGAAACCTATTAAGATCTTCGACAAGATTGATAAGGTATTGAGAAAGAAAGTAATTCCTTTTGTCAAAGTTTTGTGGTCGGGTCAAAGCGAAAGAGAGGCGACTTGGGAACCCGAAGATGAGATGAGACAGAAGTATCCCGAGTTGTTTGAGCAATGATTAAGGTATGATAAGTTTCGAGGACGAAACTTTTTGAAGGAGGGGAGAATGAAATAGCCAAGAAATTCCTAATTTTGTTTTATGAATGAATTGTTGAATTATGCATGATAAATATATGTTGATGGTTAATTTAATTTTGATGAGTATTATGATGTGTGAAAGTGTAGAATTATTTAAATATGTTAGATTAATTATTTATTGAGTTTGTAAAATATTAATATGCCTTAAAGTGTGTTATTTGTGCTTAGACTAAGTGGAATGTATATAAATATCCTTAAGTAGTAGAAAAAAAAATAGGCTAAAAACTTAGCCATTAAACCCCATTATGTGCCTTAAGACAAAATATTAATTAACCCAAAACAAAGTCATTAAGCCTTTAATGCCCTTATGCCTTAAAGTCAACTTAGGATAAGTTTAAACTTTTTAACTTCAAAAATTCGGCCAAAAATTTCAGACCAAGCCAAAAACCCTCCATTTGCCCTAAACTCATTCCTCTCTTCATCAAAAGAGCTCCCAAGGTGACCCCTAAGTTGAAGTTTGATTTTCTACAATTCTCACCATCAAAAGCTTGATCTAGAGTCCTTAAACCGAGCATAGAAGTCCAAGTGGTAAGTGTGTTCTCAATTTTTCATTTTCATGCTTATATGTGTTCTTGATGATATTTTGTTTATGAATTCGTGACTCATGTGGTATGGATATTATATGAAGTGTAATAGGACTAGATTGGTTAGTTTTATGTGCTTAGGACGAGTTTTGAAGTGTTGGAAGTGTTGGTGAATGCATGTGGTTGGATGACCTAATATTGAAGAAGATGATGAATAGTGATTTGGAGTTGATGAAGTTTTGGAGGTGTTTGGTGTTGTTTGAATGATGGGATGATCATATAACAAGTTTTGGAAACTTTAGAATGAGTTTAAAGAATTTTAAGAAGTGTAAAATGCATTTTGAAAACAGGGGATTTCGTCATTTTTTTCGCTCCAGTGTACACAGCCTGTGTACATGGTCGTGTAGGCCTTGAAATTCTTAAAGTTGCTCTCGGGTCATTTTTTTTACCCAACACGGCCTCCATACACGGGCCGTGTACCCGGTCGTGTAGACTTCCCCTGTTTCGCAGCTCTTTGTATTTTAGCCGTAACTTTTTCATCCGATCTCCGATTGAGGTGATTTAAGTTGCGTTGGAAAGCTAAGGAAAAGATCTAAAACTTTCATGTTTTAAGATTTTACAAATTACAAAAGTATCAGTTCTTAAATTTCAATTCTTTCCAGCTGATACGCTTTCCAACAAAGTTTAAAACTTATTGTTGTTTACTAAAAGTTGTTCAAAGCTTGATAAATGGTCATTTAAGTATTTGTTGGGTATTGTATGATAATATATGATATCTAAATGCTATGTGAGGATGTTATAATAATTTATTTGAATTTCTTTGGATGATTATACTTGAACTAAGTGTGAGTTGTAATTACTTCTTTTACAGTGATTGATTCCCTTTCGATTATCCCTATTAACTCCCGAGCTAATACAGGTACGCAGTAACCTGCTTGTCTCTGTTAGGATAGGCATTTATAAAACTTAAATATATAATAAGAAAACTTAAAATGTGATTGTTGCTTGTGTTTTATGCCGTTAAAATCCAATTCCTACGCCAGGTCATGTATGAACCTAACGGCGACCCCTCATAGTTTGATGAGTTTGGGATGGAAGTTGGTATCTGGTTCGGGGAGCGGCACCTTGCTCAGTTTGAGCACGATAGATCTAGGCGCTTAGGCCACTCCTGTCATTTGAGATGACTTTCATTAAGTGGTACGGCGGGTAGTCGAGGGGGTATAGATCGGTGAAAATTTATTTAAACTTGGTAGGAAGTACCATAGTTTAGTTCAAACGTTTATGAGAACGGGTGAACTATATTTTATGATATGGACTGAGTATAAATAAAGCTAAGTAACGGCTATTAACCCTGGAGGAAGCTACTTTTCTCTTTGACTTAACGATATCTAGGACGGTATGAGTACCCGAACTACTTATATCAACCCCCTGAGCGTCCGAGTGTTACTCAGGTCCCCTCGCGATCCCTGTTGTCCGGAGTTTGAATACTCCCGTGTTGATTGATTAATTAAAGATTAAAGAATAATTGAATGGATGTTGCATATTGCATTTAGAATAAGCTTGTGTGCTTCATCTCGCTTTTGTATTCGTTGCTGTGTACTGGGCCTCTGGCTCATTCTTTTAACAATTTCAGGTGATGACCTGGACGAGTCCTATGCGAGCATGGGTTATGGCTCCGATTTTGAGGACTTCTTGGAGGAATATGAGGACTAGAGTTTGACCAGGACTGGATGGAACCATTCTTTTTGTAATAGACTAGATAGTTAGTTAGAATGGATGTTTGTAAAGCTTTGTTAAGCTTTATATTTTGTTATTTTGTTTAAGGCTTGTAAGAAGCCTGTGGATGTAATATATGTATGTATATATCTAGCTTGATCTGCCTTTGTTTGAAGTTGTGTATATATATGTTAATATGTTTTGAAAAGCTACTAAGTAATTATTTCTCAAAATGATTTATTCCTTAAGATTAGGTGAACAATTCATCAAACAATCCTTTTAAGACAACCTTGCATATAATTCTGCAGATTATATGCGGTTGGGGAACTGCTATTGCTTATTTCAACTAGGGGTAATAGGGGTCCTTACAGTTGGTATCAGAGCATAGTTTGATTAATTGTTTGCCTAATTAAAATGATTTGTTTGCGACTTGACTTAGACACAAATAGGTAGAATAGGATGAGCATAGTTGCTAAGTTGCTTGAATGCTTGTGTTTGTTTGTTTTCTTGAATGTTTTGTGCTTATTGCTTGCCTTATTGCTTGATGGATTGTTTGTTATGATGTGTGATTGTGAATGCTAATTAATAGGTTGAATGTGTGACTTGAATGCATATACCTGTATGTGTGTTGAATGTATTGTGTATGGCTATGAAGATGGACAGGTTAAGAAGATCTACTAGACAGCAATCAGATAGGGAAAGCATGCCACCGCCACAGTCTTCATCTACATCTGCTCCTACATCATCTTCTACCCCAAGTAATGAGACCACTCCATCTCCAGCATCGGCTTCTGCTTCTCAGATTCCTTTACCGACTCCGATTCCGCCACCACCACCTATGCCGCCTATTCCTCCTATGCCACAGATGCCTACAGGTGATCCGAATTCCATGTATGGTATGATAAGAGACATGATGGCAATGATGCAACAATATCAAATGATGATGTACCAGCAGACACAGTACTTTGTACAGCAAGGTAATCAACCTGGGTAAGACCGAATGAAGCACCACCTGTGAATGAACAAGCCAACCAGATCAAACTACATGACTTTAGTAAGATGGTTCCAGAGTTTGATGGTACTAGCACTGATCCGACAGTGGCTGAGAATTGGATAGAAGAATTGGAGAAGACCTTTGCAGCTAGCAGTACTCCTGAGGATAAGAAAGTGGACTTAGCAGTTTTATGATGAAGAAAGAAGCTTACAATTGGTGGAGACTAGCTAGTGGAAATTTGCAACAACCCATCTCTTGGATTACATTCAAGGATACCTTCTTCACTAAGTACTTCCCGAATTCAGTACGAGAGAGGATGATTTCTGATTGGTTGAACTTGAGACAAGGAAGCAAGACCATAGATGAGTACCATGGAGAGTTTTGCAGGTTGCTACGCTTTGCTGGAGGAGATTATCGTGATGAGAGGATGAAGGTTCAGAAGTTTCAGAACGGTTTGAATGAAGAGATTCAGAATGAAGTGAAGAAGTTCGAATTGCACACTCTATCAGATTTAGTTGCCAAAGCTTTGTTGATGGAACAGATAAATAATGATAGTCGAGTTAGGAGAGCCCGAAGAGCTGCTTTCATGGGGAAGAGACCTGCTCCAGCCACATCTTATGGCGGTTATCAAGGTGTTAGCAAAGGAGGCTATTATCAAAACCGAGGAAAGAGACCTTACCTGGGAAAACAAGGAGGTCAGAAGTCAACATCTAAGGCTTCTACACCAGTGTTTGAGAAGAAATGCCCTAGATGCTATGGTCCTCATGAAGAGACAACTTGTAAGTGGACTCCCGGAGCGTGCTTCTCATGTGGTCAAGTTGGGCATAAATACACAGAGTGTCAGAATCCCAAGCTACCACCAGTGTTTTGTGCTTATTGTAAGCAAAGAGGGCATCATATTTCCAATTGCAAAGATCGACCTGATGTTAAAAAGGGAATGAATGTAGAAAAAGGGAAGACAAATGCTAGAGTTTTCACCCTACAGCAAGTTGAAGATACGCCTGCAGTAGACACCTTGGCAGGTATTCTGAATGTGTGTGATAGGAATGCTTATGTGTTGATTGATACAGGGGCGACTCATGCATGTATTTCTGAGAATTTCATGAACGATTGTAATCTTGCTTCTGAAGTGTTGAGTGATCGTGTTATGTGTGTAACTACTCCGTTAGTGATTGAAAATAGGCATCCATGTGTGTGTAAGAATGTGAATGTGATGATTTCTGATGTGAGCATGCCTATTGATATGATGTGTTACCTTTATCTGATTTTGATGTAATATTGGGAATGAATTGGCTAAATCATTATAAGGTCACTATCGATTGTAGTAGAGCGGAGTTGAGTTTTGATTTGGATGAAGGAAGGTTTTCATATATGTTAGAGAGGTTAAGACCTAAGAGTATGAAGTTCATGGAGTTGTGGGAGAAACCGGTTATAGCAGCTATGAGTATGGAGGAAGTAGATATCAACATGGTGCCAGTTGTGAATGGGTTTGTGGATGTATTTCCTGAGAAGTTACCTGGATTACCACCTGATAGAGATAGAGTTTGGAATCGAAATATTGCCTGGAACAGTACCTATCTCTAAAGCTCCATATAGAATGGCTCCAGCAGAGTTGAAGGAGTTGAAGATACAGTTACAAGAGTTGCAAGACTTGGGTTTTATTAGACCAAGCATATCCCCGTGGGGTGCTCCAGTGCTTTTTGTCAAGAAGAAGGATGAGAGTTTGCGTATGTGTATTGACTACAGAGAATTGAACCGGGTTACTATAAAGAATAAGTATCCTTTGCCACGGATTGACGATCTGTTTGATCAATTGAAGGGAGCAACTGTGTTTTCTAAGATCGACTTGAGATCAGGATACTATCAGCTTAAGATTAAATCTCAAGACATTCAGAAGACAGCTTTCAGAACCAGATATGGACACTTCGAATTTTTAGTGATGCCTTTCGGGTTAACCAATGCACCAGCTGCATTTATGGACTTGATGAATAGAGTCTTCAAGGATTATTTGGATTCATTTGTCATAGTCTTCATTGACGATATCTTGATCTATTCCCGAAGCAAAGAAGAGCATCAAGAGCATTTGAGACTTGTGTTACAAAGGCTTCGAGAGAAGAAACTATATGCCAAGTTTAACAAGTGTCAGTTTTGGTTAGAGGAGATATCTTTTCTTGGACATATTATTTCAAAAGAAGGAGTCTCAGTTGATCCAACGAAGATTGAGGCGATTCTCAAGTGGACAAGGCCTACAACAGTGAGTGAAATCAGAAGCTTTCTTGGATTAGCTGGATATTATCGAAGATTTGTGGAAGGATTCTCAAAGATTGCATCTCCATTAACCCGATTGACCCGAAAGAATGTTAGGTTTGAATGGGATGATAGATGTGAGAAGAGCTTTGAAGAGTTGAAGGAGAGATTGATATCGGCTCCTATCTTGGCGCTACCAGTCCATGGAAAGGAATTCATAGTCTTCAGTGATGCATCTATTCAAGGACTCGGTTGTGTGCTTATGCAAGACGGGAGAGTTATAGCTTATGCTTCCAGACAGTTGAAACCACATGAAAAGAATTATCCAGTACACGATTTAGAGTTAGCAGCTGTTATACTTGCACTGA